>SJYT01072956.1:221391-266994 GCA_006410635.1 Cephalophus harveyi | reverse complement strand
GGGGGGGGGGGGGGGGGGGGGGGGGGGGGGGAGGTGTGGTCCTGAACCCAGACCCTGGGCTTGCCACCTGCTCCAGGAGGCAGCAGCCACACCCTCGTGAAATCATCTGGTGACTCACCTTCTCCATCTGTGTGATGGGTATGATCACAGGACCACCTCAAGGAGCTGGGACGAGGATGCTGAGTCCAGCAAAGAGGGAGAGAGAAGCACACGTCTGCTGCAAGCCAGTGCTCTCTGGCTCTGTATTCCCAGTGCCCAGTGCTCAGAGGGGCTGGACAATGGCTTCCCCAGTGCATGAAAGGCAGGCAGGAGAGGGGAGAGGAAATTGAGAGGAGAGAAGGCTAGCAGATAACAGGCTGGTGACGTATATAATTTCCAGAGTAATTTTAAGACCAAACTTGAGATTCTGGTTTCTCTTGGAGTCATGCTAATTAAAATTTATTATTTCAAGATACAAAAATGTGGTCATAGAAAAAGAAAACACACAAGTAATAAGTTTATTAGAAGTCCTCCTCAAAGCACTCCCCTGGGGGCACTGAGTGCTCGAGCTTATAGGAACCCCTTCCCCACTGCTCAGTCTAGGCTTGGCAAAAGAGGAACACACACAGGGTCTCGTCATAATACTTTTTTATTACAATATCCAAAAAACTGAGTATGCAGTTTAGGAGGTCTCAAGACCCCTTCCTCAACTGTAGGAATGTGCCATCTCAAGACTGTATATTGGAACTATAAAGGAGTTCGGATGTAAAGAGAAAAGAAAATGCAATTTCTTCATAAACATTCTGTGTCTCTTACTACCAATCACATATCCTTTTGTAAACCCTGAAAAATTTCCCTGTAAAGCAAATACTATATATATATATATATATATTGTGTGTGTGCGTGTGTGCGTGTGTGTGTGTGTGAAGTGTGGGTTGCTTCCCTCCCCAAAGATCACCTGTTTTCCTTAATCATCTGCATTAGTGTCAACAAATGGCTACAGGTACATATGACTTTGAGAATTAAATACATCACTGTGCGATTGAAACGAGCCGAAGGGCAAGAGGAAAGAGCACTCTGCTGATGGCACGTCGGGGGAAATTTCCGAAACCACCGTCTCCCCCAGTCTCTGGCCCCTCTTCTGCAAACCGGCATTCCAGGACCTCTTTTCTTTATTGCAAGCGCAGCCCCAAAGGCACTGGACAGCATCTTCCCTCCCGTCTTGCCCGGTGGTTCCAGTATTGCTAACAGCACCCGGGGTTGTCCCCGGAGAGCCTGGGAGCCGTGGGAGCGCAAACAACACGGATGGAGGGCTGCTGGGGTCAGGACTGGGTGTCCCCAGGCAGGTGCCGCCTGCTCTGTGGCTCATGGACATAAGGGCAGCTCTGGTGCATCCACACGGCGCCCGAGGTCTGTAAGGGGGTCTGCTGGCGCGAGTGGTGTGAATGGACTAAGGCTGTCTCCCACAGAGGAGGAATAAAGTGAACCGACTCGCTCTGTCCACCTCTCATCACGAAAACCAGCCGGGAGGGCCCGGGATGGCAAAGAGTGGGGCGGTGGCAAATAACCGACCTGGACAAAGAGGGGACCAGGCGTTGAGAACAGGGCCTGCAGGAGAGCCCAGCCAGGGCGCCTTCCCGGGGCGTCACTGCAGCGCCCGGACGAGGTAGAGCTTCTCCCCGTGCTCGCTGGTGAAGATGGGGGCCTTCTTATAGTGCTCCACCAGCTCGTCCATGGTGTGGAAGCGCCGCTGCCCAATGCAGTAGACGTTGTCCACCAGCTGAACCTTGAAATGCTTGTTCTTCCCTGATGCTTTGAGAGACACGGAGAAGTCACTGGGCTGTGGGGGAAAGAGAACACACACAGGTTACCACTGGGCTCCGTGCACAGCCTGGGGAGCCTGGGCTCCGGTCCACACCCAGGGCAGCCACCTCCTGATCTTTAGAACCACCCGGAGGCTGGTGAGATGCTCGTGTTCTGGATCGAAGAAAAGTGACACTGTACTTCGTACTTTCGGTGCAAAATGTACTTTCGCTATTTGAAAACTGGAGACTTGTTCTGAAATGTACAGCACCGATGCTAACCAATGCACATTTTTCATTTCCCCAGCTAGTTCTTGGATTTGTAGAAAGTGGTCTGTACATAGGCAGCGGCTAGAAATACACTTCCTCTGGCTTCTACCACTATTAGGAGCTCAGCCAACAGCATGGTGCGGGCCCAAATATAGACCCCAAAGTCAATGGAACAGACAGATGAATGAATATAGAAACTGTGGTGTGTATATATATATATATATATATGCAATTGGAATGTTACTCAGCTATTAAAAAAAAAAAAGAATGCATGCGAATGAGTCCTATGAGGTGGATGAACCTAGAGCCTATTATACAAAGTGAAGTAAGTCAGAAAAAGAAAGACAAACATTGTGTATTAACACATGTGTATGGAACCTAGGAAGATGGTACTCATGAACCTATCTGCGGGCAGCAATAGAGACACAGATAGAGAACAGACCTTTGGGCACACTGGGGGAAGGAGAGAGTGGGACAAACTGAGAGAATAGCATGGAAACATACACATTTACCACATGTGTACGGGAGCCAGTGGGGATTGACTGTATGACACAGGGAGCTCAACCCAGTGCTCTGTGACAACCTAGAGGGGTGGGAGGCAGAGAGAAACAGGACGGGTCTTCAGAAGGGAGGGGACACATGTATACCTGTGGGTGATTCATGTTGATGTGTGGCAGAGGCCAACACAATATTGTAGGGTAGTTATCCTCCGATAATTGTATTTTGTTCTATACTTCTCTATATTGTACAATTATAATCTTTGATAAAAAAAAAAAAGTCAATGGAACAGAATAGAGAGCCCAGAAATAAATCCACACTCTCAGGGTCAATTAATCTGTGACAAAGGAGGCAAGAATATACAACAGAAAAAAGACGGTCCCTTCAGTAAGCAGTGCTAGTAAAGGTGGATAACCACAAGGAATGAGACCGGAACATGATGCATGACACAGACAATCAATGACAATCAATGAGATGGAAGGATGTCCCACCCTGCCGTCTCACTGGCGCTCCCGTTCTTGCTGTTTCTGAGCCACCCCTTGTCCCTCTCCCTGCTCAACCATTCCTGAGGGGCTCAGAGCGCAGAATGGCCACGTGGAGATGCCTCTGCATCCCCAGACTGGATAAGCTCCACCCTCCTTGGCTTTGTTGTTATTGTCACTTAGTCGCTCAGTCGTTTCTGACTCTTCGAGACCCCATGGACTACAGCCCACCAGGCTCCTCTATCCGTGGGATTCTCCAGGCAAGAACACTGGAGTGGGTTGTCATTTCCTTCTCCAGGGAATTGTCTCAACCCAGGGATCAAATCCAAGTCTCCTGCATTGGCACGTGGATTCTTTTTCACTGAAACATCTCCTTGGCTGTTGTCTAGCAGAAGATATCCTAACACATCTGTTGGTCAGGGCTGCATCTAATCCACGGCTGTGTCCACAGAGAGCCTAACAGATGGAGCTGTATGATCCAGGTCTAAAGTGAATTCTGAGCCCAGACTTTCACCCTTCCCCAAACCAGGAGCTCACTTGTGGTGATGACCCACCAACCTAGCCCCTGCTCACATGTCTCCCACCAGGACAAAACCAACTAGCATCCCTTCATTAGTTTTTATACTGACTCTGCAAATGTTTGATCAAAAGTGAACAGATCTTGCAAATTGAGAGACAACTCCATATAAACCAATGATAACTCAGGGTAAGCGGTGTCTAGGAGAACCCAGATCTGGGGTGGGCCACTGGTTCCCAACAGTCACAGCTGTCAGCATCATAATATTGTAATTATCCTCCAATTAAAATAAATAAAACTTTTAAAAGTATCACAGAGATAGACATATTCAGTTAGTCAGTTAGTAATTGTGTGTCCCTTTGCCCAAAATAGACCAAATAAATCTTTCAGGGGAAAACCTCATCTTATCTCTATACTAAACCCAGGGCCCAATGCCTTGGGGGAAGGAAGCCCAGGAAACACTGGGGGGGGTGGGGAGGGGCGGGTGCGGTGAGATGGGAAGAGATGGGAAGATCTAGATCCAGTTAGGCTTTGGGTTGTGTGTTATTTCCAGAATCATAGCCATTAGAGGATTAGGGGTGGATAGGGGGATAGAGAACTTGAAAATTATTTCCCCAACTTGATCTTTTATGCCTCTTCCCCCCAAAAGAAATGAATCATCATGAATGATTCATCGGATCAACCAGCCATCAGCGTGCACACTGCTATATTTAAAACAGGTAACCAGTAAGGACATACTGTATAAAACAAGAAACTCTGCTCAGTGTTATGTGGCAGCCTGGAAGGGAGGGGAGTTTGGAGGAAAATGGATACATGTGTTATGTATGGCTGAGTCCCTCTGCCATGCACCCCAAACTATCACAACATTGTTAATTGGCCACTGTTGTTCAGTCGCTAAGTCGTGTTCCATTCTTTGTGATCCCAGGGACTGTAGCCTGCCAGGCTCCTCTGTCCATGGGATTCTCCAGTCAAGAATACTGAAATGGGTTGCCATATCCTCCTCCAGGGGATCTTCTTGACCCAGGGATCGAACTTGAGTCTCCTGCTGCTGCTGCTGCTAAGTCACTTCAGTCGTGTCCGACTCTGTGTGACCCCACAGACGGCAGCCCACCAGGCTCCCCCGTCCCTGGGATTCTCCAGGCAAGAACACTGGAGTGGGTTGCCATTTCCTTCTCCAACGCAGGAAAGTGAAAAGTGGGAGTGAAGTTGCTCAGTCGTGTCTGACCCTCAGCGACTGCATGGACTGCAGCCTTCCAGGCTACTCCGGCCATGGGATTTTCCAGGCAAGAGTACTGGAGTGGGTTGCCATTGCCTTCTCCTACATCTCCTGAATTGGCAGGCGGACTCTTTACCGCTGAGGCCACCGGGAAAGCCTCATTAATTGGCCATACTTTAATACAAAAAAGTTAAAACAGTCTAAACGGCACAGAAGGACATTTTAAGTAATCAACTGCACAATTCTCAAATCACTGCTATTTTCACATTTACACAAGACTGATCAAGATGAATGTGAGCTGGCCTCAGTGTTATCAGTATTCCCACCCAAGCTGGATGCTGTGTATGGTTCTGAAAACAGAACAAAGTAAACAGGTACCGCCAGACAGGTGCTTTGCATAGGATGGCCTGAGCATCAGCCCCTTGGCCCCTGTCACGGGGCAGTCAGTTTTGGTGGGTGAAGACTCGAGCAGTCACCATGCCCTGTGTACAGCAGTATATACATGTTAGGGACTGCTCAGCTCTCTCTTGGGGTTTCTGGTTTTCAAGAAGCAATGTGTAGTTTCAAGATCTGTTCCATTTTTAGAAGCATATACGTTCTGTGCCAAAAGCCTGTGCCTTCTGATAAAGATAGAAGGCGACTTCAGTTTTACGTTTAGGACCAGCCGGGCACTGAGCTAGTTTTAGAGACTCTTAATCAGTCCATAGACAAAGCGGCATCGTATGGAGGGAGTGCGTGAGATGGCGTCACTATGTGATAGACTCAATTTTACTTAGGCCCCACAATCAGCAGCTGACTTTCTGAATTTGCTTTTAATTTAAGCGCCTTAATTTAGCCTCCTGATATGTCTCCTGTACATATGCATTACGGCAGTAAAACTGCTCACTGTAGCAGAGACAGTAATTTTTAATTTTGTGGGCTCCTGAGCAGAAACCTTGAAGTTAAGGACATGGGAGGAATTAAGTTTATACCAAGCAGGGGGTGCCGAACCTTCAGAGAACTCTCATTCCAGCACCTCTGTGCTTCTGATCTATGTGCTAAAATGCACTGTTACACGTCACCAAGTTCTACAGGAAGCCTGAGGATGAACTGGGCCAGGGGGTCTCAATTTGTGCTCCCAAGTCCAGTAGCATCACGTGGGTGCTTGTCAGAAAAAGCGAATCCTCATGCCCCACTGCAGACCCCCTGAATGAGCAGCTCAGGGGCAGGGCCGTCCAGGGGCTTCAGATGCAGTTTGAAATGAGGTCTGAGTGAACCACCCACAGTGCTTTCAAGTGTTCAGGGCAATGAGAACAAGACAGGAATGTGATTCACATGCTAAGACGCACCTTGGAGGAGGTGGCTCCATGACAAAGCCCACCCCCAGGCTGGGGAAGCCTGTCTGACTCTGCCCTGAGGGGTCAGACCTTGCTCTAGATACTCCCTGCAGGGGACCCCCTGGGTGGCACAGCCAGGATTCTCTTTCCTTCTCAAGAAGCCAGCCCCCTGGATCTGACAATAAAAGGGGCTGCTCCAGAGGCAGGGGGGTGGGGAGCGGATCCCCGAGAAGTTGGGGCCACCAGTCTTGGTCCTTACAGGCTTGTCTGTCCCAAAAGCCTTGGGGAAGTCACGTGATGGATGGAGCCACACTGGTCTGCACTGGCCGTGGGCGCTGGGCAGGAAGACTCAGCGACCCTCTCAAGCTAAGCATGTCAGAAACTTGACAGGGGTCTGCTGGCTCAACCACACTGAGAAGAGGACTGAAGCCCAAGAGCCCAGCATCTGGGGTGGGACTGACTTGCAGTCACTGGCCCCTAGAGGTCGGTGAGATGCCTCGGACACCATCTCCAGTGGGCAAGTACTTTCCTTGCCCGCATCTTGAGACCAAAATGTAAACACTTCTTGCAGAATTTCTCCTGCAAGTCGAGAAGGAACTGTTTTCAAAAGACAGGCAGTAAAGACTCCTGGCAGTAGAGAGAAGAGGTGGGCTTGCCGGCCTCCAGGAAAGAAATGTTTACGGAGAGCCGAGCAGAGCAGAGCGCTAACCCTCCTCCCTCCATCTGGGCTCCTCAGCTCATCTCATCCGACAAGGTGTTTCCCCTTCACTCGCTGAGAAACCACAGAAAAGTGAAGTCATGTCCGATTCTTTGTGACCCCATGGACTGTAACCTGCCAGGCTCTTCTGTCCATGGGATTTTTCAGGCAAGAATACTGGAGTGGGTTGCCATTCCCTTCTCCAGGGAATCTTCCCAACCCAGGGATTGAACCCGAGTCTCTCACACTGCAGGCAGACTCTTTACCATCTGAGCCACCAGGGAAGCCCCCGAGAAACCACAGTCAGGGCAGAAAACATTCGCTGGGAGGGCCGGAGTGTGCCTACTGGGGCTGCGGGTCCCCCACCCCTTGCTCTGGGTCTGTCTGTGCCTGTGTGCTGTTAAAAACAAGGGATACAGTTCAAAGAAACCCTAGCAATTTCTATGTTCTTTTCTCCTTGCTAACTGACTGCAGTGATCAGCAGATTACTGGGAGCAAAGCCTGAATTACCTCTCTTCTGTAAATGGAAATGGAGCCCTCCAGCCTAGGAGACAAGCCTGTTCACAGTCCTTCTGCAGTTACGGCTAACACGAAATGGAGTAGGAAGATGGAAAGGTTTACACTGGTGCTATTAATACACGTGCCAGCTGTGTGCACCTTTCTCATATTACAATTTATTAGACTCATTTCTTTCTCTTTTTTTTTTTTTTTAGCATTATTTGGCTGCTCTGAGTCTTAGTTGCAGCATGCAGGATCTAGTTCCCTGACCAGGGATTGAACCTGGGTCCCCCACATTGTGAGCTCGGAGTCTTAGCCACTAGACCACTAGGGAAGTCCCAAGATACAGGTTTTTTTTTTTTTAATTTCCATTACAGCTTTTAATTCTTGGGGGAATCATTTCTAACAGGTACTTGTGAATTTACATGAGAGCAGTATATCCATAAAGGATGAGCATCAAAGAATTAATGCTTTCAAACACTGATGCTGGAGAAGACTCTTGAGAGTCCCTTGGACTGCAAGGAGAACAAATCAGTGAATCCTAAAGGAAACCATCCCAGAATATTCATTGGAAGGACTGATGCTGAAGCTCCAATACTTTGGGCCCCTGAAGTGAAGAGCTGACTCACAGAAAACACCCTGATGCTGGGAAAGACAGAGAGCAGGAGAAGAAGAGGGTGACAGAGGATGAGACGGTTGGATGGCATCATCAACTCAACAGACATGAGTTTGAGCATGCTCCAGGAGATGGTGAAGGATAGGGAAGCCTGGCATGCTACAGTCCATGAGGTCGCAAAGAGTCAGACACAACTGAGTGACTGAACAACAGCAGCAAGTATGTCAATAAACATTTACATCAAGGGAGCTAATGATCTGGGGGTTTTTATGAAAATGTTTCTGAATACTGTTACTGATGAATTATTTGACAGAGTTTTCAGGTGGCTCAGTGGTAAAGAATCAGCCTGTCAATGCAGGAGATGAGATGCAGGTTTGATCCCTGGGTTGGGAAGATCCCCTGGAGTAGGAAATAGCAACCCACTCCAGCATTCTTGCCTGGGAAATTTCACCAGAGAAGCCTGGTGGGCTACAGTCCATGAGGTTGCAAAGAGTTGAACAGGACTGAGCTACTGAGCATGCACACACTCACACTTGCACTCTAGTTTGAAAGAACTGTTTTTCAGTTCCCACTGATTTACTGGACACTCATCTCTCTTCATGTTACACTGCAGCCTGAAGGGAGGTTGTCTGGACCCCTGGTGGCAGCAATCCTGAGCCAGAGGCCACCAAGTCTGACCTGAGTTCGCAAGCCCAGGGGTCAGTGGGCACAGAGGAAGGGCTGGGCATGCTGGCACCTCCTCTGGCTGCTGCTGGCTCCCAGTCACTATGAATCTACACACCCATGCTGGACAATCGCATCATCAGTGAATGTGGAGAATATTTTCTAAGGTCTCATGCAGTGCTGGGATTCAACGGCAGACAGGATGACACACCCTGCACTCCAGTGCCGACCTGGCTGCCACGGGTTCAGCACAGCCGCGAATGAAGGCAGTTACACCTGTGAGCACAGGCCCCGTCGTGGGACCCAGGAGCACGGCTCAAGGCGGCTTCCCAGACGGAAAGGAGGAGGAGTGAGGTGTGAGCGGCGTGTGTGCCTAGACTGGGCAGGGAGAGGAGTGCTGGGGGGATGGGCTGTACTCTACAGTTTTCCAGATGTGTGCGAAGGTCCACAGGAGGAGAGAGCAGAGTCTGGGCAGCATGCAGGAGAGGGCGATGGGAGGTCTCCTCCGTGGACCAGGAGGAGCCACTGAGCTGCCCCCGGCCACGTGACTGGGATTCCCCCAGGGCACCCAGTGGCACAGCCCAGCCCCCTGCACCGCCTCCTGCTCTCGCCACAGATCAGGTTTCAGGTAACAAGCAGCCCTCTGTTCCACTTTCTACAGTATCTCTCTCCAAAAAAAGGGATTCAGCACTCTTCACCTTCTTTTACACATAATACGGCAGAGATAAAACTCCATCCAAAGCCCTTCGTAATAAACGACACAAAAACATAGGGACACAAAATATGGGGAAATAGATGATCTCTTTGGGATCTTTAACATCTTACAGAGAAAAACGGCTTCCTACACCATAGGCTGATGCTTTGCAGACCTCAACCTAGTTGTAAGCTGTCACTTTCTACAGAAACTGAAAAAAATAAAACAGTGACAGTTTACAGAGTACACAGAAATTTAGTTACTGGTTATTCTTCACCGTAATACAGTTCCCTAGCTGTATCCACTGAGTAAGTCTGAACAAATACATAAGGATTTACAATGAGCATTAGATGAGAAGGCAAGTAGGAATTTTGAATTTTCTAGATTTAATGAGATATGGATGGAATATAATGATTAAATACGAAGAACTGACACTGTTCCATCTTTAGCTGCTAAAGGTAAATGACAATTAGAGGCGAGGAATGAGAGCAAGAGGGGGGAGAGAGAAAACTCGATATTGAGATGCAAGATAGAAAAGGGCCGAAGCAGGGTCATCTGGTCCATTCACTGGCTGATAAACCATGTCTAACACACGCCTTTGAAATACCCACACATCACTGACCCCGGATATCGTAGGACAATGCTTTGCTTGTTGTTCTGAAATATGTCCACCCCTCCCCCCGTCCCTCGCCCAAGCACAGATTTCGCAGAACTCAGATCTTTTTACTTTTCAATACAGAAAAATATGGAATATTTTAAAATGCAAAGTATCAAGCAAGAATCTTGCTCATTTATACTGAAATTGTTCGGGATATTTAAAAAAATGAAACCCATCTAGAAGAGGCACTCTAAAGAAAAGCGGCTATGCTTACTGAGGAATCACAGGTCCTGCAGTGACCAAAGGTGAGCCCTGAGCACACAGACCTAGAGGAAGGAAAAGGAAACTGAATGGGGATGCCTGTGGGTCCTGCAGAAACGGGACCCCGAAGCGGGTCAGGCTGTGGGGCTCCGGGCTCGCGCAGCTTTGAACAGTAGGCTCTCACCTTAGAGACGCCAGAGTGAACAGGGAAAAAGACAACAGGCAGAAAGAAGACAGGAAGTGCAGGCAGGAAGCAGAGGCAGTGGAGGGAGAAAATGGATAAGCGATGGACTTGTCCATCTGAACGGCTTCTCACGGTTGCAGATGACAGGTGGGCAAAGACCTGGTTACGAGCATGAAGACAGTGCAGCCGGCTCGCCCTGCCATCAGGAGAAGAGCAGCAGCATGCCTGAGAGGCCCGGAGCATCTCTTTGGCACAAGACAGGCGCATACACAGCAGACAGCGTATGTGTAACAGCGAGTTCCAGCCAGACAGCAGCCCAGCACACCTTGGGCCACATGGCAGCCTTCAGGCCGAGCCGGGGCCATGGCCGGGGCAGAGCTAAGCAAGTCCCAGAGAGCCTCTTCCCCACCCCGAGAGCCAGTGGCCCAGCACACGATGAGCTGTCGCAGCTCAGTTTTCTAAATTAAAACAGAAGGAACAAAATGTGGAAAGGCGCCCCCCCACACAAAAAAATGGTTAAAATAAACAAGCAATACTTTAGTTATTTAGAAAGGGCCTTCTCCTCTCATAACCCGAGACAAATGTAACACTGCTGCTTCTTCAAGTTCCTGGGAGTGGAGTGTAGATAAGAAAATTACCCTCCTCTACCTCTAAAAGGACCTGGTCCCAAGGTCTGACAGTGACCATGGCCTGTATGTGCTTGCCTCATGGACAAGTCACAGGTTTTCTCTAAGCCAGTGATACTGTCTGCCTCCTGCTAAAGAATTTCCCCTTCCCCAGCCCCATAGAGAAGAACCTGGGGGGCACTGTCTTCACTCTGGGGGGCTGCTTTTACCCCTCTCCTTTCTAAGAAGCCTCTTCAAACCCAATGTTCCTAAATCAGGACGAGACTCCTTGACTCTGAATCATCCTTGTCCCTCGATCACCTCCTACTGTGATGGGGTTTCTGAGGCTTTCTTTGAGTTTTTGCTCAGGGAGGTTGCAAGTGCTCTGGACCCGATTCTCTGAAGCCTCCTGATCTGTGCACGGAGCAGACTTCATGTGAGAACAACTTAATGTGATGTCCTGCCAGAAACCATTGACTCTGGATGAGAAAAGCTCATTGCCCAGATTTCAGATGCAGCTACTGTTTAGGTCCCACGTGCTCGCCACCATGAGCTGCTGCCACCACTGGGGGGCCGGTATCCACCCCATCACAGCTGCCCCTCTCTGTCTGAAGGGAAACCACTTCTGTGGGCTTGAACTCCCTCTAGATCAGTCAATAAGAATCTTGACTGTGCACTTAGTAATCGTAGTATCAACCTTTTCAGGGGACAATTACAGTACATAGGACAGGCTGACTAGTCTCACAGGTTGCATTTATATAATTAAACTGAAGTTTATAGGAACCAACAGAAAACGATCATACTGGACTCCATCCTCAAAACTTTTGCTTCACTCTGGCAGGTATATTTAAAAGAACTGACAAAACCAGCTTAGTACCTCCACAATGAAAACACAAAAAGGTACCTGGAATGACAGCCCAGTTCTCCCAGACAGACTTGGCCACACACCTGAAACACAGACCCCAAATCTGTGCTGGAAACAGTATGCTCCAAGTCGAGAGGCCTCATACCGCTGACTCAACTTGTACACACAAACCCCTCTCTTAACAATTGTCCTTTTCCTTTTTAGTTCTGTTCCTGAGTGCTTTAAAAGCTTTTCAGAGATAAACTCCGTGGTGCCTGTGGCAAAGACGTACTGAGGATTACACACCAAAAAAAAAAAACACACCAATCAACAAAAGATTGTGTCAGAAACAGGGTGTCTGCCTTGCTGAGAACATCTGATGCACCTCAGACCCAGAGAGGAAACAAGGCTGGGTCAGCAACACAGGGAAACCAGGGGAGAAAATGATGTTTGGGTCTGCAGGACAGAACAGGGGGGACCCCACTCTAGAGGCAGCAAAATCTCCAGAAGCTGAGATGCTTCGTACTTGCCATCTCACCTACAAGAACACACCTTGCGGAGCAGAGGTACAGCCAAGACTGGGGAGTCCAAGTGGATGTCAGCATAAGGTGGGGCTGGGGCCTCAGGACACAGGCTGTATAGAGAGCATCTGTGTTCATCTTGCTTAACATGAGCCCCACATACCCCTGCTGCCTGAGGCCATTCACACACCTCCACACACTTTCATACTCTCTGCTGCCTTCCTGTGTGCCAGCCCCCCATCGAGGGTTCTCTGCCCTGAGGAGGAAGCCGTCCTGCACGGCCAGTGCGTACCCACACATGTGTACACACCTAGATGTGCGTTACATGCACACCCAGATGTGCACACGCACATGCACACACATGCACACCTCTCCACCCACCCCAGCCCACATTCACTGAGCACTCTCTGTTCTGACAAGGAAGTTGCACACATGCACACACACCGAGATGCATACCTGTACACACCCAGACACGTGTACACACCCCTTCACCCACCCTGCCCCACACTCATCAATGACTCTGTCTTGAGAAAGTCGCCCTGCACACCTGGTACACACATACAGAGAAGCACACACTCGTGTGCACACATGCACACCCCTCCACCCATCCAACCCTGTACTCACTGAGGACTCGCTGTTAGGCAGGAAGAAGTCGCCCTGTATCCCTGGTGCACACACACAGATAATAACATATGTGCACACCCAGACACATACACGCGCACACCCATCTGCCCATCCACCCCATCTTGCACTCACCGAGGACTCGCTGTCTCGCACAAGGAAGTCGCCCTGAACGCCCCGCGCGTTGAGTGCGCACTCGGCCTGGTGGCGNAGGACTCGCTGTTAGGCAGGAAGAAGTCGCCCTGTATCCCTGGTGCACACACACAGATAATAACATATGTGCACACCCAGACACATACACGCGCACACCCATCTGCCCATCCACCCCATCTTGCACTCACCGAGGACTCGCTGTCTCGCACAAGGAAGTCGCCCTGAACGCCCCGCGCGTTGAGTGCGCACTCGGCCTGGTGGCGAGTCACGTTCCCGTAGTACCACTCGCGGCCTGCGAACCGGCCGGCACGAGCAGGCCCCGCGAGTCCGGAGCCAGCGTGCGGGGCCGGGCCCTCGCTCAGCACCACCACGTAGTTCTTGGGCACCAGGCCGACCTGGCCACGTGCGTTGCGGCAGCGCCACCACTCGGGGTCGTTCTCGGGCTTCTCGATCACCTCCATGGTCTCGCCCTTGTCGAAGTTGAGCTCCTCCTCGGTGACCGAGCTGAAAGGGTACAGCGTCTGCACCACCTGCAGCGCCCGTGCGCCCTGCCCATTGCTGAGCGTGGCACCGGGCCGCAGGCTTGAGCCCCCGGGCGCGTCGCCGGCTGCCTCGTCCAGCTCCTCCAGCACATAGTTGGACGGGAACCAGCCCACCTGGCCGTTGTAGCTGCCCCGCCACCAGCCGTCGCTGCACTTTTCCATGACGGTGACGCGCGAGCCCTTCACCAGCGACAGCTCGTCCTCGCGCTCTGCTGCATACGCGAACTTGACCACGGCCGGGATGCTGAGGTCGTAGATGCGGTCGGCGCCGCCCCCGTTGGCGGGAAACTCCGCGTCCGTGCTGGGCGTGGGGGAAGCATCGCGTGCGCTCGTCTTCCGGCGGGTCCTTCCGAGGCCTGTGGAGAAAGAGCAAAGCTCAGCACAGGGACCAGGTTCAGCAGAGTGGGACCCCGCAAGGGCCCTAGCCAAGGGGCAGCACGTGCACACTGATGCAGAACGGACTTGGCCCCCTGGCTGGTGACCAGCCAGTCACCAACATAGGTAACAGTGACCAAATGCTTGAAAGCTAAGAATTACCATATCTGATCTCTGCTTTCCCAAAAAAAAAAAAAAAAAAAAAGCGAGAGCACCAGCAAACCATGAGGATGCTGCTGCTGCTAAGTCACTTCAGTCGTGTCTGACTCTGTGCGACCCCATAGACGGCAGCCCACCAGGCTCCTCTGTCCCTGGGATCCTCCAGGCAAGAACACTGGAGTGGGTTGCTATTTCCTTCTCCAATGCATGAAAGTGAAAAGTGAAAGTGAAGTCGCTCAGTCGTATCCGACTCTTAGCGACCCCATGGACTGCAGCCTACCAGGCTCCTCCGTCCATGGGATTTTCCAGGCAAGAGTACTGGAATGGGGTGCCATTGCCTTCTCCGTGTATGTATGCACTGTCTTCTTTTTAAAAGGAAACAAAACAGAAGATGTCAGAGTGCATTAAACATAGAACTGCTGCTTCAGTTACATATGTGAGTCAGGGCCAAGCTGTCACCTGAAACATCACTTCTTGTGCATGAGGAATACAGCTTGAAAAGCCCTAGGGTAAAATGATTTAACTTGCTTAAAATGCACAGAATTCCGCAACCTTGTAGAAGCGAGCCTAGGGAGGAAGGCACGATGACCGAGTTGGGGACGTGCCGCTGGACTGCGGGGTTGGCTGTGCTTCTTGGGCTTTCCTGAGAGGTGGCCACTTGCCCACCATGCCTCCGAGCTACACCAGCATGGGAGCTTCCACAGTAGGGAAACTTTGGCCACTGGCAGATCTTTGTTTTCCCAAAAGGACACCGATGCACTTCTATGGATAGCTTGTACTTCTTTCTCCTTTAATTCCCTGCAGTAAATACAGTTTGGGCTTCCCTGGTGTCTCAGTGGTAAAGAACCCACCTGCCAATGCAGGAGACTTCGGGTTAGATTCCTGCGTTGGGAAGATCCCCTAGAAGAAGAAATGGCAACCCACCCAGTATTCTTCCCTGGGAAATTCCACAGACAGAGGAACCTGGCAGGCTATAGTCCATGGAGTCGCAGAGTCAGGCATGACTGAGGAGCTAAACAGCACACAGGCAGCTTGGTCCTGAGAATTCCCTTAGTTCCTACTCCCCTGTCCGATGGGGAGATCAAAGGAATAAAAGGAGGTGTCATGATGGCCTGGACCATGGGGAGCTGGGCGCTGGCTTCCAGAGTGGACCCACCCAGGCTGGCATTCTCTGCCCCAGACACATACTCAGCTCAGCACCACTGTCACTCACTCGCTAGATGCCTTCCCTCCAGAGGAAAACGGGGATTGATCCCTGGATGTGCTCAGCACTAGACCCATCACCATAAGCACTGTGAGGTTCTTCTCATGGGCGACTGGGGCCCCCAGGCCTGCGGCGCACACACCCACCTGCCCAGAGCCCTCTCTTTGCTGCACTCATCTTCCCGGGGCCTGGGGCCTGGCTCAGGGCAGGCATTCAACTGTTTGCTGGGTTCACAAGCTCCATTTTCTATCTCACCATCACAAGTTTGTCTGCCTCATCAGTCCTTGCAGACTGATCTCTCCAGGGATACACACCTGGGCTGCCAGGAGAGCTCAAGTTAATTAGGAGCAGCCTGATACCCACTCCTGTCCCCCACCCCCAAGTATGCACTGCTGACCCCTCCATATGCCTTGAGATCCTCCCCTGTCCAGGCACCACATGTCTGTAAGCCAGCAACTCCACGGCCAGGGCAGGAGCCCCTACGCTAGCCAGGCTATGTCCCCGGAACCTGAGGGGACCATTTTCTGACCCACCCGTCTATGCCCTGACTCTCCCAACTTGCAGTAAACCCAGGAGGTTTTACTTTATTCCTAGGCATGTGCACCTTAGGCTTACACCTTACCCTGCAATAAAAAGTGCTATTATGTGCCATACGGAGCCCCAAGTTCAGGGAGGGGATGTCCAGGACCAGAGGGAGGAAGGAGAAATGGATGGCTGTTGGATGGATGGGACCTCCCATCCCTGTGGCAAACCCACATGGCCTGGGTCTGGCTGACGGGACAAAGGAGCAAGTCACCATCCATGTGCCCAGATGGTCCCCTTTCCCGTGGGCAGACTTGCCAGGAGCTGGCACAGAGGGAGACGTGTTGGGGCAAAGCACACCATCACATGGATCCACGAGTCCAGAAGCAGAACTTCCATTCCTGCTCCTAAGAGAGCCTGTTCCCCCATGAGCAGGCAGGCAAATAACATAACTGAATGTGTAAGCCTGAAAAAAAAAAACTGGTTCAGAAGTATAGGATTTTCTACCAAATGTGAAAGTCAAATGGTAGCACAGATGCCAGGGAAAAGAATTTTTGAAAGGTTTTCATTATAAATTGTAATTAAAAATACATATTTAGTACCTCTCAACACATATACCCGATCCATCAGCACAAGCATCTCTGAATGCGATGTGCCTGGGGGAGCGGGGCGGGGGTTGGGAGGTGGCAAGCATTCACTATGACCTGCTGAAGCATCACTTAGCGTCTGTCACTGGCAGAGGCTCACAAGAGCAACTTTTTGAGCCCACACCTGCTCGGTAAAATGAAATACAATAACGAAGAACAGAGTGCACACAGGGTCAACACATTTGTGGGGTAAATGGCTGGCAGACAACTGAACCCGAGTTCTGACCAGGCTCCGAGCTCGGCTCCTGCCCCACTGGCTTGTGGCCTGGCGGTTCTGCACTCTCTCTACTGGGTTTCTGCATCTGTGGAACGAGGATGTCAGTGGCCCTGCGGAGGTGGGTGGGGCAATCGTGAGGGTCCGAAGCCTGAAGAAAGGACGTGTGCAGTGTCCAGCGCAGAGCAGGAGCTGTTCAACTGTGGCTGTGGCGTTTACCGCTGTGATCAGTCCATACGTTGTTTTCCTTTCTGGGTGAGGACAAAGGTCCAGTGGAGAAAACAACAGATGGTGCTTTCTCCAGAGACGTGCATGTGTCTGTTTTTCCCTCAAATGCTCCTGTTGGACTGGGTGGGTGGGGGGGGTGCACAGCTGACCAGCCCTGCCTGCTGGGTTGGGAGAAGTTGAGACACGAGGGCCCCCCCTGAAGTGTCCCAGGAGAAGATGCTCCTCAGTGCAAAGTGGGCCTTCAGGGAGGGAGTAGAAGAGACGCCCCATCTCCCAAGGCTCTAGGACCACATGCCACTCTGGACGAGGCACACGCAGGCTCCAAGAGGGGTCTTAAGGGGCTGGGCTCCACACCCCAATTCCCGCCACCCACCCTGGCCCAGGGCTGCTCCCACTGTGCCGCGAAGCGCTTTGTTACCCTGGACAAGTATGTCAACCTGCCTGATTGTCACAGAACAGCTCTGGGCCAGGTCATCTCCAGGGTCTTGCCAGGATTCTACAGAGACACTAAGCTGTCAAGTGAACCTCACTTTTCAAACTCAACTGTACACACTAGGCTACAAGAAACAACCACAGAAGAACTCTAAGTGGTCCAGTTGGTTCCTACAGCCAACTCTTGTCACTAGAGTTTGGCTGAGCACATGGGCTAATATGACAGGACCATTACCTCACATCAGTGCAGAAAGACACCCCGACCACTTCACCACCAATCATGCTCCACTATAAATGCCCACCTGTAAATTTCCCAAGTCAGACCCTCAACTGTTTTGCTTCTGTTTTGCTCCTTAAAAATAAAAAATACAAAATAGATGAAGGTTCCCTGCCAACAGCTACCCCAGGACAGCTGACTTCCAGGAGGAAACGTAGGCACAGCCCCAGCTTGAACACTCCCTAAGACGTGACCTCCAGAGGCTTCCCAGCTGTGAGAACCACTGGGACAATCCAGACACTCACAGAATTCATGAGTTCAGAAGCAGAGAAAGGAAGCTGAGAGTTGAGAGAAAGTGACAGCAGCCTGGAGAGATCAGGGAATGACTGGGAGACAAAGATGACGTGAACAAGTGCTCGGTGAGGAGCAAAGGAACATCCAGCCTGCCGCAAATCACTGATGCCTGACAGTCAGACCCTGGCCAGCTCAGGTCAACAGGAGCCCTCCAGATGCCCACTTGCCTTCCTGTACCTAGAGCAGTGGTGGGCATAGGGTGGGGTGGTGTGCAGGAGAGAAGGAGCCTGCTTGGCCAGCAGCCTGAGGGGGTCTGCAGTCAGCTCCACGGCACTCACCCTGAACAATGTCCCCTGCACTCACACTGGCCCCTGGGGACAGGTGTGAATGTGTAATCGGGAAAAGGAACGTTTGAGACATATGCCTGGGGTCTAAAAATGAGCCACGCCATATGGAGAAGCACAGTTAGAAACACGGCAAGAAGGCTTTACTTAAACTCTCAGCATTTTTAGTCCACGTTTCTTCTAAAACTGAAGACTCCCACTTGAGTAACTTGAGTCAAGAAAGGGTGTTCTGTAGAAAAATGATTATTTTAATAAGAAGAAACTTAGGTGCCAGTTACTGGGAAGGAAACTGGGAAATACCTTACCTGCTGTCCTCGTCCTTCTTTGGGTCACAAGGGGCCAGGGGATGACGCATCTGGTTTCACAACCCGCGTGTCACCGCACACCTGCTTCTCCCCGGCTTCTCGAGAGGGCAGCCCCTCCTCCTTCCCATGGTCCCTCCTGCCTTTTCTCCCATTAGCATTCTTCTGAACAATCTGTCTCTATTTTCTCTCTAATTATCCACCCACTGATCTGTTGTGAGTTGTTTTACATTTTTTGTTCTAAATACTTGGACGCTCACGATATACGGAAACAGATCCAAGTTTATTTTGGGTGCTGGCACCACAGTTTCTGTAGACGTCTCCGCTGTCTGTGGGCACTGCATTTGGCGGGTCGTCTGTACTGTGAATGATCTCGTGAGACAGAGAGCTAGAGAGTTCTAAATTATGGCACGGTATATGTAATTCAGGTTCGCACAACTGTATAGATTATACAGCAGAGACAGGAGGTAAACCTCAAGCGTTAAAAGTGGCTCTGCAAACCCAGAGTCCTTGCTATAACATAGTAAAGAGATGACAACTGGAGAACCTGGATGTTTAAAATCAAACTGAGATCTCTCAATATTCTTTGCATGCGCTACATACAAACTTAGGGGGTGGTTTGCTGTTGTTCAGTCCCTCGGTCATGTCTGACTTTTTGTGACTCCGTGAACAGCAGCATGCCAGGCTCCCCTGTCCTTCACCGTCTCCCGGAGCTTCCTCAAACTCATGTGCATTGAGTCTGTGAGGCCATCCAACTATCTCATCCTCTGTCGCCCTCTTCTCCTTTTGCCTTCAATCTTCCCCAGATTGAGGGTCTTTTCCAATGAGTTGGCTCTTGCATCAGGTGGCCAAAGCAGTGTAGCTTCAGCATCAGGGGAGTGGTTTGGTTTTGTCCTTTTTTGAAATTAAAAAAAAAAAAAAAAAAAAAGTACTTTTTTGTACTAGTTCCTTAGACGGTGACTTCATTTAGGAAGTTATGTTTAAGCGACATGTAGAAAGACTATCAGTAATTTTCTTATCCTTTATGGACATTCAACCTAGAAAACCAAACTACTTATAAGACAAGTGTAAAGAATCAGCTTCTCCTCTTAGGTTGTTTATAGAAAATACAAAAACACGGAGCATCCTGACCACTGACCAAGCAAGGAGGCATGGACCAAACCCATACAGTAACCCTCCTTTCCAGCATGTGTTGAAATCAGGCTTTGGCAGAAAGGGTAGATACTTGAGCACCAACTGCCTGGTGACAGCCGGTACTGACTCCAGCAGGAAGTCCCCTCCGCAATCGTATTTTGATTCTACGTGTGTACTGAGCAAACAGATGCAAATGCCAACAGTCATTACTTCTGGGTGATAAGATCACAGATGATTTCTGTTTTATCCTATTTTCCAAAAAATTTTAAAAGTAAGTATGCCTTCCTTCAATGAACAGTTTGATAAAAGACAGGCATTTCAAAGAGATGACAATTCTGAGGGCTACCTGAGTGCAGAAATCGTGTCATACCAAAAGCCTGTGAATGGCAAAGACAAGAGAATGTGCTTGCTGCCAAAGAGACTACTGCCAAAATGGAAATCAATTTACAGAAGAGGAAGAGGTGTACTCCTGGGACATTTGGCTTCTCAATCATTTTCATTAACAGCTCCTGCTCCCCTCAACATTAAAGGAGCCGGGCGAGTTATTGATAAGTGAGTCCCTTGGGGCCAAGAGTAAAGGATGCTGATGAAGTAGCTAGTCCTCTACAGTCCCAGGGGACAGCACGGGTGGGAGAAAACCAACATAGCCTTGCAGGTGGGGCCAGGAGTGACTGAATGCACCAATGCTTCCAGAAGGATAAGAGAGGAGCCGAGGGGCCCTGTCCAGTCCTTTGCAGTGGCCCATGGGGGACAGCACCACGGTTCCAACGAGCCCCACACATCCAGGCCAGGGTTGCTCCTCCAGTCCACCCACGCCCAAGACCCAGGGGCTGAGTGCTACCCTTTCTTCCGTCCCGCTGGGCTCCACTCCTGCCGTGCACAAGGACACGGGGCTGGTCCCACAGCACGTGGACACCCATCTCAAAGCCTTTGGCTATTGTTCCCAGAGGTGACTCAGCAGGAACCAAGGAGCTTACAGGGATTTCCAAAGGTCGGAGAGAGGAAGAAACAACTCCAGCTCAGCCTGAGATAATCACGGACCACGGCATTCCTTGCCCTGGGCTCATCTGGACAGATCGCCTGCTGCCTGCCTTGCTCAGATCTGCCAAGGATGCTTGTGACCACAACAGAGACCCAAGACCTGCGGGGCCTGAAAGGGCACCCCAAGACCCCACAGAGGTGGGGCCCCGAGGTGCCTTCTGACCATCTTTCTCTCCCGTCTCTGTTGTAACAAAGACGTGCTTATTGAACTGGCTGAAGCAGCTGGGACTGGTCCAGCAAGAAGCAAGATTCCCTTCCCTGCCGGCTGCAGACTCAGAAAGGACTGCTGGATGATTACAGAAAGTTCTGAGCCACAGCCTGGGGACATTCTGGGGAAGATTCAGTTGGCACGTTCACGCCCAGTGGCAGCCTCGTTTTCAGGTCTGGTCTCAGCAGGTGCTCAGTGATCCTCTGATCTCTGAATGGGGATGGTGGTTTAGTCACTCAGTCATGTCCGACTTACTCTCGTGACCCATGGACTGCAGCCTTCCAGGCGCCTCTGTCCATGGGATTTTCCAGGCAAGAATACTGGAGTGAGCTGCCATTTCCTTCTCCAGGGGATCTTCCGGACCCAGTCCGGGGGGGGGGGGGGGGGTGGGGGGGGTGCACAGCTGACCAGCCCTGCCTGCTGGGTTGGGAGAAGTTGAGACACGAGGGCCCCCCCTGAAGTGTCCCAGGAGAAGATGCTCCTCAGTGCAAAGTGGGCCTTCAGGGAGGGAGTAGAAGAGACGCCCCATCTCCCAAGGCTCTAGGACCACATGCCACTCTGGACGAGGCACACGCAGGCTCCAAGAGGGGTCTTAAGGGGCTGGGCTCCACACCCCAATTCCCGCCACCCACCCTGGCCCAGGGCTGCTCCCACTGTGCCGCGAAGCGCTTTGTTACCCTGGACAAGTATGTCAACCTGCCTGATTGTCACAGAACAGCTCTGGGCCAGGTCATCTCCAGGGTCTTGCCAGGATTCTACAGAGACACTAAGCTGTCAAGTGAACCTCACTTTTCAAACTCAACTGTACACACTAGGCTACAAGAAACAACCACAGAAGAACTCTAAGTGGTCCAGTTGGTTCCTACAGCCAACTCTTGTCACTAGAGTTTGGCTGAGCACATGGGCTAATATGACAGGACCATTACCTCACATCAGTGCAGAAAGACACCCCGACCACTTCACCACCAATCATGCTCCACTATAAATGCCCACCTGTAAATTTCCCAAGTCAGACCCTCAACTGTTTTGCTTCTGTTTTGCTCCTTAAAAATAAAAAATACAAAATAGATGAAGGTTCCCTGCCAACAGCTACCCCAGGACAGCTGACTTCCAGGAGGAAACGTAGGCACAGCCCCAGCTTGAACACTCCCTAAGACGTGACCTCCAGAGGCTTCCCAGCTGTGAGAACCACTGGGACAATCCAGACACTCACAGAATTCATGAGTTCAGAAGCAGAGAAAGGAAGCTGAGAGTTGAGAGAAAGTGACAGCAGCCTGGAGAGATCAGGGAATGACTGGGAGACAAAGATGACGTGAACAAGTGCTCGGTGAGGAGCAAAGGAACATCCAGCCTGCCGCAAATCACTGATGCCTGACAGTCAGACCCTGGCCAGCTCAGGTCAACAGGAGCCCTCCAGATGCCCACTTGCCTTCCTGTACCTAGAGCAGTGGTGGGCATAGGGTGGGGTGGTGTGCAGGAGAGAAGGAGCCTGCTTGGCCAGCAGCCTGAGGGGGTCTGCAGTCAGCTCCACGGCACTCACCCTGAACAATGTCCCCTGCACTCACACTGGCCCCTGGGGACAGGTGTGAATGTGTAATCGGGAAAAGGAACGTTTGAGACATATGCCTGGGGTCTAAAAATGAGCCACGCCATATGGAGAAGCACAGTTAGAAACACGGCAAGAAGGCTTTACTTAAACTCTCAGCATTTTTAGTCCACGTTTCTTCTAAAACTGAAGACTCCCACTTGAGTAACTTGAGTCAAGAAAGGGTGTTCTGTAGAAAAATGATTATTTTAATAAGAAGAAACTTAGGTGCCAGTTACTGGGAAGGAAACTGGGAAATACCTTACCTGCTGTCCTCGTCCTTCTTTGGGTCACAAGGGGCCAGGGGATGACGCATCTGGTTTCACAACCCGCGTGTCACCGCACACCTGCTTCTCCCCGGCTTCTCGAGAGGGCAGCCCCTCCTCCTTCCCATGGTCCCTCCTGCCTTTTCTCCCATTAGCATTCTTCTGAACAATCTGTCTCTATTTTCTCTCTAATTATCCACCCACTGATCTGTTGTGAGTTGTTTTACATTTTTTGTTCTAAATACTTGGACGCTCACGATATACGGAAACAGATCCAAGTTTATTTTGGGTGCTGGCACCACAGTTTCTGTAGACGTCTCCGCTGTCTGTGGGCACTGCATTTGGCGGGTCGTCTGTACTGTGAATGATCTCGTGAGACAGAGAGCTAGAGAGTTCTAAATTATGGCACGGTATATGTAATTCAGGTTCGCACAACTGTATAGATTATACAGCAGAGACAGGAGGTAAACCTCAAGCGTTAAAAGTGGCTCTGCAAACCCAGAGTCCTTGCTATAACATAGTAAAGAGATGACAACTGGAGAACCTGGATGTTTAAAATCAAACTGAGATCTCTCAATATTCTTTGCATGCGCTACATACAAACTTAGGGGGTGGTTTGCTGTTGTTCAGTCCCTCGGTCATGTCTGACTTTTTGTGACTCCGTGAACAGCAGCATGCCAGGCTCCCCTGTCCTTCACCGTCTCCCGGAGCTTCCTCAAACTCATGTGCATTGAGTCTGTGAGGCCATCCAACTATCTCATCCTCTGTCGCCCTCTTCTCCTTTTGCCTTCAATCTTCCCCAGATTGAGGGTCTTTTCCAATGAGTTGGCTCTTGCATCAGGTGGCCAAAGCAGTGTAGCTTCAGCATCAGGGGAGTGGTTTGGTTTTGTCCTTTTTTGAAATTAAAAAAAAAAAAAAAAAAAAAGTACTTTTTTGTACTAGTTCCTTAGACGGTGACTTCATTTAGGAAGTTATGTTTAAGCGACATGTAGAAAGACTATCAGTAATTTTCTTATCCTTTATGGACATTCAACCTAGAAAACCAAACTACTTATAAGACAAGTGTAAAGAATCAGCTTCTCCTCTTAGGTTGTTTATAGAAAATACAAAAACACGGAGCATCCTGACCACTGACCAAGCAAGGAGGCATGGACCAAACCCATACAGTAACCCTCCTTTCCAGCATGTGTTGAAATCAGGCTTTGGCAGAAAGGGTAGATACTTGAGCACCAACTGCCTGGTGACAGCCGGTACTGACTCCAGCAGGAAGTCCCCTCCGCAATCGTATTTTGATTCTACGTGTGTACTGAGCAAACAGATGCAAATGCCAACAGTCATTACTTCTGGGTGATAAGATCACAGATGATTTCTGTTTTATCCTATTTTCCAAAAAATTTTAAAAGTAAGTATGCCTTCCTTCAATGAACAGTTTGATAAAAGACAGGCATTTCAAAGAGATGACAATTCTGAGGGCTACCTGAGTGCAGAAATCGTGTCATACCAAAAGCCTGTGAATGGCAAAGACAAGAGAATGTGCTTGCTGCCAAAGAGACTACTGCCAAAATGGAAATCAATTTACAGAAGAGGAAGAGGTGTACTCCTGGGACATTTGGCTTCTCAATCATTTTCATTAACAGCTCCTGCTCCCCTCAACATTAAAGGAGCCGGGCGAGTTATTGATAAGTGAGTCCCTTGGGGCCAAGAGTAAAGGATGCTGATGAAGTAGCTAGTCCTCTACAGTCCCAGGGGACAGCACGGGTGGGAGAAAACCAACATAGCCTTGCAGGTGGGGCCAGGAGTGACTGAATGCACCAATGCTTCCAGAAGGATAAGAGAGGAGCCGAGGGGCCCTGTCCAGTCCTTTGCAGTGGCCCATGGGGGACAGCACCACGGTTCCAACGAGCCCCACACATCCAGGCCAGGGTTGCTCCTCCAGTCCACCCACGCCCAAGACCCAGGGGCTGAGTGCTACCCTTTCTTCCGTCCCGCTGGGCTCCACTCCTGCCGTGCACAAGGACACGGGGCTGGTCCCACAGCACGTGGACACCCATCTCAAAGCCTTTGGCTATTGTTCCCAGAGGTGACTCAGCAGGAACCAAGGAGCTTACAGGGATTTCCAAAGGTCGGAGAGAGGAAGAAACAACTCCAGCTCAGCCTGAGATAATCACGGACCACGGCATTCCTTGCCCTGGGCTCATCTGGACAGATCGCCTGCTGCCTGCCTTGCTCAGATCTGCCAAGGATGCTTGTGACCACAACAGAGACCCAAGACCTGCGGGGCCTGAAAGGGCACCCCAAGACCCCACAGAGGTGGGGCCCCGAGGTGCCTTCTGACCATCTTTCTCTCCCGTCTCTGTTGTAACAAAGACGTGCTTATTGAACTGGCTGAAGCAGCTGGGACTGGTCCAGCAAGAAGCAAGATTCCCTTCCCTGCCGGCTGCAGACTCAGAAAGGACTGCTGGATGATTACAGAAAGTTCTGAGCCACAGCCTGGGGACATTCTGGGGAAGATTCAGTTGGCACGTTCACGCCCAGTGGCAGCCTCGTTTTCAGGTCTGGTCTCAGCAGGTGCTCAGTGATCCTCTGATCTCTGAATGGGGATGGTGGTTTAGTCACTCAGTCATGTCCGACTTACTCTCGTGACCCATGGACTGCAGCCTTCCAGGCGCCTCTGTCCATGGGATTTTCCAGGCAAGAATACTGGAGTGAGCTGCCATTTCCTTCTCCAGGGGATCTTCCGGACCCAGGAATAGAACCTCGGCCACTTGATGTCTGCCCATTTGGTTTAATGTTTGGTAAAGTTGTAAGAACAGCACAAAGGATGTGTTTCTCTGAGTTCTCTGAAAGCAAGCTGCCAGTGTCCTGTCCCATTACCTCAATACCTGGTGTGCATTTCCACACACACAGACAGCCTCCTCCTCAACACAACCCTGCCATCAAAACCAGGGCGTTAACACCGACACATGTTCACTGTCATACTCACACACCCCTCAAGCTTTATGTATAAGACCCTGGTTTTTCATCTCTAAAATAGAGAACCGCATACCACTAGAATTTCCTTTTAACATCCTAGCTGCTTATCTTTGCTATAAAGTCCTGTCAAATGCCCACCCAGTTAAGTCCTGATATTCGAGTTGGTTAAAAACAAACAAACAAACAAACAAATTTACCTACATACAGCACAGGGAACTCCACTCAATGTTATGTGGCAGCCTGGATGGGAGAAGAGTTAGGAGGAGAATGGATACATGTAAATGCACGACTGGGTCCCCTTGCTCTTCACCTGAAACTACCACAACATTGTTAATCTGTTATGCTCCAATAAAAAATAAAAAGTATTTTTAAAAAAATCCCAAGTTGTCCCGTCTGTGCCTTTTCTTGCAGAAGTCAGTCGCTCAGTCAACCCCACATGGATACGCTTTGAGGAACCTGGGGAATTTCACTCCCAGGACCAGTCCCTCTCCAACCACAAGCCTCAACCCAGACAGCATGAGGTGTACTTCAGAGAGTGAGCAGTGGTCCTTCAGCACCTCCCTCTGCTCCCGGGTCTGGCGTGAACTCAGAGAGGTGGAGTCTTGGTGCTAGCTAACCACCGGCAGGTGACTGACTGGCCTCAGGTCAGGTCACATAGAGGCTAAGGAACAGGCCTGGTGGCAGCCCACTGCTGTTCAAGACACCATGGGAGGCAGTCAGCAGTGGCCACGTGGGCCTTGGAGCCAACCCGCCACTGGGGGCTACTAACAGGTTATAGTGGAGCCGTGGGTCTCTAGGCAGCCTGGGCAGTACCTGGGCCTAAGGTGACCACTGAGAAGACAGCTAACCTTCGGGGCTGCAGCAGGGTCCAGCTGCTGTCGAGAAGTAGCAAGAAAGATAGCTCTTCAAGAAAATACCTCCCCAGCTAAGAAGATTGAGCACATGGCTTGATAACACCTCACCTGCATGGTTTTATGAGTCAGGTCATGGAAATACCAAGGCCAGGTCGGAGCCCAGGGATGTGCTGAGCCTTTAAAACATTACCTGCACTCTGCCAGGAGAAGCAATTCATAAGGACGGCTCCTTGTTATTAGGGGAAAAGTTCTCTTTGACTGTTCATGATCATGAGCTGAATATGAGAGATCTATGGGGTGCATGTATGCATCAATGCACTGCCTGTATGCAAAGAAGTGCTCATGTTGTTTTACTTAATTATAAATTATTAAAAGAAAAGAAAGAATGTTATCTGCTTCCTAACAGAGAGCTCTTCGGGGGGAAGGCTCTGCTTTTTGTCTAGGGGCTTCCCAAGTGGCACTAGTGGTAAAGAGTCTGCCTGCCAAGGAAGGAGAGAGAAGAGACTCAGGTTTGATCCCTGGGTCGGGAAGATCCCGTGAAGGAGGGCATGGCAACCTAGTATTCTTGCCTGGAAAATGCCATGGACAGAGGAGCCTGGAGGGCTACAGTCCATGGGGTCGCAAAGACTGGACATGACTGAGCATGCCTACATGCACTGCTTTCTGCCTAACAAAGGATGATAAGTGATTGAATTAAACGGGCGACCAACCTCAACCCAGTGTGGGAATGTAAAAAGCCAGAGAGGCTCTGTGGATCACAGTTGTCTGCAACTAGAGATATCACCACGCATGTGGTACACAGGGAGTTTGCTGGGAAGTCTGTGCTATTTTGTCCCAAGCCAGGTGTCTGCCAGGGAAATCTTAATCTGGCTTTAACCATAGCAGGAAAATCACAAACATGGGTGATGTCATGAGTAGCTATTAGAAGGTTCACACATGTGGTGAGGTTTCTGAGCCTGTTTTCACTATTTCTGATGTACGGTGGAGAGAAAATCCACTGGCTCCGTAATCGATCTAGGATCACACTGGAATTCCGACAGCACGCAGGTCACAGCGATTTAAACCGGAAGCCTTGGAAGGCTTAGCTCCAAAGACCAGTGGGAGGCAGGAGAGGATGGGGAAAGTCTTCGTACCTTCCTTCTCAACACTGATGCCGTGTCAGGTCTGATGATGGAGAGATAAGTCACTCCACCACGGTGCCTCTTGTCGGGCACCTCTCTTTTCAGTGACGCTGCTTGAGGGGCCGATGGAGGACTCAAGCCAAGACAACAAGGTCTCTTTGTCCGAGAAAAGCAAGGCTTTGGGTGTCTGACTGGCCTCAGGTCAGGTCACATAGAGGCTAAGGAACAGGCCTGGTGGCAGCCCACTGCTGTTCAAGACACCATGGGAGGCAGTCAGCAGTGGCCACGTGGGCCTTGGAGCCAACCCGCCACTGGGGGCTACTAACAGGTTATAGTGGAGCCGTGGGTCTCTAGGCAGCCTGGGCAGTACCTGGGCCTAAGGTGACCACTGAGAAGACAGCTAACCTTCGGGGCTGCAGCAGGGTCCAGCTGCTGTCGAGAAGTAGCAAGAAAGATAGCTCTTCAAGAAAATACCTCCCCAGCTAAGAAGATTGAGCACATGGCTTGATAACACCTCACCTGCATGGTTTTATGAGTCAGGTCATGGAAATACCAAGGCCAGGTCGGAGCCCAGGGATGTGCTGAGCCTTTAAAACATTACCTGCACTCTGCCAGGAGAAGCAATTCATAAGGACGGCTCCTTGTTATTAGGGGAAAAGTTCTCTTTGACTGTTCATGATCATGAGCTGAATATGAGAGATCTATGGGGTGCATGTATGCATCAATGCACTGCCTGTATGCAAAGAAGTGCTCATGTTGTTTTACTTAATTATAAATTATTAAAAGAAAAGAAAGAATGTTATCTGCTTCCTAACAGAGAGCTCTTCGGGGGGAAGGCTCTGCTTTTTGTCTAGGGGCTTCCCAAGTGGCACTAGTGGTAAAGAGTCTGCCTGCCAAGGAAGGAGAGAGAAGAGACTCAGGTTTGATCCCTGGGTCGGGAAGATCCCGTGAAGGAGGGCATGGCAACCTAGTATTCTTGCCTGGAAAATGCCATGGACAGAGGAGCCTGGAGGGCTACAGTCCATGGGGTCGCAAAGACTGGACATGACTGAGCATGCCTACATGCACTGCTTTCTGCCTAACAAAGGATGATAAGTGATTGAATTAAACGGGCGACCAACCTCAACCCAGTGTGGGAATGTAAAAAGCCAGAGAGGCTCTGTGGATCACAGTTGTCTGCAACTAGAGATATCACCACGCATGTGGTACACAGGGAGTTTGCTGGGAAGTCTGTGCTATTTTGTCCCAAGCCAGGTGTCTGCCAGGGAAATCTTAATCTGGCTTTAACCATAGCAGGAAAATCACAAACATGGGTGATGTCATGAGTAGCTATTAGAAGGTTCACACATGTGGTGAGGTTTCTGAGCCTGTTTTCACTATTTCTGATGTACGGTGGAGAGAAAATCCACTGGCTCCGTAATCGATCTAGGATCACACTGGAATTCCGACAGCACGCAGGTCACAGCGATTTAAACCGGAAGCCTTGGAAGGCTTAGCTCCAAAGACCAGTGGGAGGCAGGAGAGGATGGGGAAAGTCTTCGTACCTTCCTTCTCAACACTGATGCCGTGTCAGGTCTGATGATGGAGAGATAAGTCACTCCACCACGGTGCCTCTTGTCGGGCACCTCTCTTTTCAGTGACGCTGCTTGAGGGGCCGATGGAGGACTCAAGCCAAGACAACAAGGTCTCTTTGTCCGAGAAAAGCAAGGCTTTGGGTGAGCTTTTGGGCTTCCCTGGTGGCTCAGAGGTTAAAGCGTCTGCCTCTGATGCGGGAGACCTGGGTTCGATCCCTGGGTCGGGAAGATCCCCTGGAGAAGGAAATGGCAATCCACTCCAGTATTCTTGCCTGGAGAATCCCATGGGCGGAGAAGCCTAGCAGGTTACAGTCCACGGGGTCGCAAAGAGTCGGACACGACTGAGCGACTTCACCTTACCTCACCTCACCTTGGGTGAGCAAGGTAAACATATCAAAGCGAAAAAGACCAACCACTGAGATGGGGGGCATTTCTCCCAGGCAATGGGAATACTGAACCCCATGAGCCTTTAGAGCAGGGGTCCCCAATCTCTGGTATCTAACGCCTAATGATCCGAGGTGGAGAGGATGTAAGAATGATAAAGTGCACAATAAATGTAATGTGTTTGAATCATCCTGGAGCCATCCTCTCCCCTCCAGTCTGTGGAAAAATTGTCTTCCACGAAAACAGTCCCTGGTGCCAAAAGGTTGAGGACCACTGCTTAGACTACAAATTATTAACTGCTGTGCATTGATATGGATGTTCAGAACATAACTTTGTTGGTGTTTTTACAGTAAATAACGGTTGGTGCAAATGTTTCCAAGGCCTGATGGGGGAGGGAAGGGTGGAGAAGGGTGGTCAGTCCCCAGAAAAGGAGCACGGTTCCCCAGCACAGCTCTCGAGTGCCAAGGAGAGCTGCGCGGAGAGAGTTACAGAGGAGCGAATGTTGATTCTATTTAAGGAAGAGCTTTCTAGCAATCTGTGTTCTCCCAAAATGGAACTGGCTGGCTCCGTGGAAGGAGACATGAGCCTGCAGAGCTGGGTGGCCATCTGTTGGGGCGGGGGAGAAAGCCTGGCACTCCACATGTGGAGAAGCTAGCTGAGTGACGCCCCCTGAGTCCTGGGAGTCCCAGAGACTGACCACGGCTCGTGAAAAATTGAACCTGAGCACAAATGTGCTTCACAGCTCAGCTGTCTTCTTGTTCTAAAAGCTGAAGGGAGGAAGGACAAGCTGTTCAAGGGGATTTGTGGGTAACTTGGAGGGCCACCTTCACCTTATTTCACTCCCCAGCAATCCATCCCATTTCTGGGTGTTTCATTCTTTATTGCACTTCCCTGATGGCTCAGCGGTAAAGAATCCACCTGCAAATGCAGAAGATGCAAGTTTGATCCCTGGGTCGGGAAGATTCCCTGGAGGAGGAAAAGGCAACCCACTCCAGTATTCTTGCCTAGGCAATCACATGGACAGAGCAGCCTGGCAGGCTACAGTCTATGGGGGTGACAAAGAGTCAAACACGACTTAGTGACTAAACAACATCATTCTTTACTAGAATCTTGAGAATATTTTTTAAAAAAGGATTAGAAAGAAGACAAAACAAATCAACAATATTGAGCATCTCAAAAAAAAAAAAAAGGGACTTGAGTGGATAAGGAAAAGAAGAAATAAAACTAAATTCAGGGCACTCCTCAAGTATTTACCTAGTCATACTTTCCGAAATTCTAGACCACAGTTAATGGAGAGTTATACGCACAGGACGACAGTGTTTCTTTCAAGTGACAAGCTTGGAAAGAAAGACAAACAGGTGTCACTTTCATGGAAAAGAATCAGATTGCTCATGAAAAGCAGAATTTCTCCATCGGGCAGAGTCTACAGTAGCTGATGTGATCCACACGCAGACCAGTGTCTCATTTCTCTTTCAGAGTCATGGAAATAACCTAACCCATGACACAAAATTACTCTCCAGTGGGTGAAGGCTTCGTATGGTTTCAAAGAAAGTCAGTGGACTCTTCAAGATTGCAGAAAATGAAAGATGAATATTTTGCAACACTCATCACGCTCAGAGCTTAATTTTCCTTTCGGTTTCCCTACCTGTTCCCCTCCCTCAAATGAAACTAATTCTTAGGTTGGAAATAAAAAAGAAAACTTCAAGGACATGTAACGTGGGTGATAACACTGACCTATTTCGAGAGCAAACTCTCCCGTGACAGCCAGTGGTCTCAGGGGTCACTGTATGGCACTCATGGAAGGAGACCTCACGGACCTGACCTTCAGGAAGTAACTCTGACTCCCTCTGCAGCTGTGACTACTGCAAGGAAGCCTGATGCCCACACGAAGGCGAGACTGGATACCATCAACTCCAGGGGACCCATATGGCCTCTCTCATGTCCAGACACCAGGGAAGGGGACAGGCACATGGGAAGAAAGCCAGGTGCCCAGCTGGCCCCCTATGAGTCACTACAGGGCCCTCGGCATCATACCACCCCCTCCGAGTTCCCACCTTAGCTGCCGCCATGCGCAACTGTGGTATGAAATGCAGCCAATTCAACAGGGGGAAACAATTCACCAGGTTCCAGGTGCTTTTCACCATTTCCTCCTCTACTCACAAAGGTCCCATGCACAGGATTTTGCGGGAGAAAAGACTGGATGGAATGACCCGGGTGGAGCTGTGGACATGCCTGGAGGGGCTAATTCCCATCTCAGGCCCCTCCAGAACATTGATGCCAGGAGACTGAGATGTGCAGGGGGGAGGTAGAGGTTCAAAACACACGGACGGGTCAGCTTACAGAAGCCTCCAAACTTGAACATCTCGAGGAAATGACAAACAGGCTATTTCTGCACTGAATCTCAAAGTCCAGAGACTTTTAAAAAAGACAAGTAGAAAGATGCCTTTTTTCCCTCAAACACAAATGAAAATGACAAACCCCCCCCACCCCTTGCCCTGAGAGTGCCCACCCTCCGGGCTGGGCTGGGGTCCAGCCCAGGGGCCCGCTACGCCCGCCACTCACCGAGCGTGTCCTTGATGTTCTTCACCAGCGAGCCCTTCTTCAGGCTGTTTTTCCTCTCCACGTAGTTGGACGGCACATAGCCTGTCCGGTTGGCTGCGTTGCGCACCCGCCACCACGTCTTGGAGTCGTCCAGTAGCCACAGGCGCTCGTTCTTCTTGATGTCCAGCTCCTGATCCTGCTGGGCCGTGTAGTCCCACTTGGCTATGACGATGACCTCCTCTGTCATCTTTCATGGAGTACTTCTGCCAGCAAAACATTTGAAGAGAGTCATCAGAGCCCTGGCCAAACACCACTGCATCCACTTGGAAAACTACACCCTGACAGCTTTTATTACAACTTGGCAACCATCAAAAGAAGCGATGCCACTTGCAGCAACATGGATGGACCTAGAGATTATCACACTGACCGAGGGAAGTCAGACAGAGAAGGGGAACTTGTATGGCATCCCCTATACATGGAATCTAAAAGGACATGACACAGATGAACCTTACAAGAAACCTTACAGAAACAGACTCAGAGACTTAGAGAACAAACTTATGGTGGCCAGGGGAAAGGCTGGGGGAAGGGCTAGTTAGGGAGCGTGGGATGGACATGTACACACTGCTATACTTAAAAAGGTTAACCAACAAGGACTTACTGTAGAGCACTGGGAACTCTGCTCACTATCATGTGGCGGCCTGGATGAGAGGGGAGTTTAGGGGAGAATGGATACATGTATATGTATGGCTGAGTCCCTTTGCTGTTCATCTGAAACTATCACAACATTGTTAAGCAGCTATACTCCAACACAAAATAAAAGGTTTTAAAAAACAAGTCGGCAACTGCCTGTCTGGGGTCTTGAAAAAACCTTAAGATGACCTTCCTTCAACAAGCTTTAGTATTTTGTTTAGAAATGACCAAATGCTTGACCTTATCAAGCAAATCTTAATTTTGCACGGTGGGAACTCTGTATGCTTTGCTTAAAACAACAAAAGGTTTCCAAAACCTACATAAAATAACCGTATCATAATTAAATATGTTCAGTTCAGTTCAGTCACTCAGTCGTGTCCGACTCTTTACGACCCCATGGATTGCAGCATGCCAGGCCCCCCTGTTCATCGCCAACTTCTGTAGTTTACTCAACCTCATGTCCATTAAGGAAGTGATGCCATCCAACCATCTCATCTTCTGTTCATTGGTTAAGTAACACCAGATTCTTATAGCTGACATTGTTACATCCATTTTCTCAGGATAAGCTGAATTTTCTGAACATACTTAATGACTGTGATGCACTCAAACTGAAATGGTATCCTGGACTGAATCCTCAAATATGAAAATTAGAGAAAACCAAGTGAAGTCTGGGGCTTCCCTGGTGACTCAGAGGTGAAGTATCTGCCTGCCAATGCACGAGACATGGGTTTGATCCCTGGGTTGAGAAGATCCCCTGGAGGAGGAAACGGCAACCACTTCAGTATTCTTGCCTGGGAAATTTCATGAACAGAGAAGCCTGGTGGGCTACAGTCCACAGGGTCACAAAGAGTCAGACATGACTGAGTGACTAAATAACAACAGCAACAAAGTGAAGTTAGTCAATAGTTTACCACTAACCAACTCTTACTTCTGACACATGTCCCTTGTCAGGCAAGATGTTAGCACTTAGAAAACTGAGTGGGGGATATTTGGAATGCTTTGCACTATCTTTGCAGCTTTTCCATAAATATAAAATCATTCCTGGAACCTGAAACACAGATGTTTATAGTGGCTTCATTCATAACTGCCAAGGTTTGGGAGTCATCCAGCTGCCCATCAGTAGGTGATGGGTAAATCAACTATGGTCCATCCAAATAATGGAATATTATTGATTGCTGTTGTTTAGTTCCTGAGTTGTGTCTGACTCACTGAGACCTGCCAGGCTACTCTGTCCATGAGATTTTCCCAGACAAGAATACTAGAATGGGTTACCATTTCCTTCTCCAGGGAATATTTCCAATCCAAAGATTGAACCTGCGTCTCCTGCACTGGCAGACAGATTCTTTACAACTGAGCCAGCAGGGAAGTGAAGTGAAGCTGCTCAGTCGTGTCCAGCTCTTTGCAACCCCATGGACTGTAGCCTACCAGGCTCCTCTGTCCATGGGATTTTCCAAGCAATAGTCTTGGAGTAGATTGCCATTTCCTTCTCCAGGGGATCTTCCCAACCCAGGGATCGAACCTGGGTCTCCCGCACTGTAGACAGATGCTTTACTGTCTGAGTCACCAGGGAAGTCCGAGCCAGCAGGGAAGCCCCAGTGAAATATTACTCAGTGATAAAAAGAAATGAGCTGTCAAGCCATGAAAAGACGTAGAGGAACTTCAGATACATATAAGACTATGTGGAAGAAGCCCATCTGAGAAGGCTGCAGACTGTGATTCTCACAAAAACTATTTGCTTGGCCAAACTTGAGTCAGACTCCTCTGAATTCTCTGAGCAGACTAGACATCAATTCTCTGCATTCTAGCAAGAATCCTGCTGAGTTGCTGGACGCTTACCGAGGTGACGCCTCTTCTTAGGAGGTATCTTGTGAGGTCAGTGCAGCCAGAACCCCCTCTCACCTCTGATGCTTCCTCTCATGTGCTCCCCACCCCCTCACTCCTGGACTACAAACTACCCTCCTCTTCCCTCCTGTAGGTGGATGTGAGCCCAGTCTCTCCCCACTATGGCAAAAGTCCTTCAAAGGACTTCCCTGAGTAAAATCAGCTAAACCATGCTTTAAGAAGTGTCATGTTTTCTTCAATAAATCCAAGAACATAACATTCCGGAAACGGCAAAACTACGGAGACAGTGCAAAGATCAGAGACAGAGGGAAAGATGACTGGGTGGAACACAGGGATGTTTAGAGCAGTCTGACAATTCTGCACGATACAGTGATATTGGACACACGTCATGACACATTTGTCAAGAAATACCAAGACTGAACCATAACACAAAATTACTGCAAAACTAGAAGTTTATTAAAACAACACAGAATTCAGTATATTACATACCTCAGTAAGTCAGTTCTCAAAGTAACAAATAGTGAAAGTATATCTGAATGACTACAATAACTATGGCTAGTGTTTAGTTCTTCAGTCATATCAAACTCTTTGTGACCCCCATGAACCACAGCCCACCAGGCTCCTCTGTCCATGGGATTCTCCAGGCAAGAATACTGGAGTGGGTTGCCATTTCCTCTTTCAGGGGATCTTCCTGACTCAAGGATCGAACCCGCATCTCCTGCATTGGCAGGCAGATTTTTTACCACTCAGCCACCGGGGAAGCTCCACAATGACTACAATTATGAGCTATTTCCTAACTTCTCAGGTAGAAGATGGGCCAGTATGTCTGCAACAGAAAAATTCAACATTCAGTCCTTTAAATGACTACACATTTACTCAAAACTAGGAAGACATGAATAATGGAAAGGCCTTTGACTCAAACCCTCTCCTTTTCTGACAGGGAGGAGGTTCTTATTATTTACAGGGGCTACTTCAGGATGACAGAGGGGACCTAGTGCACTGACTCCACAGAAGAATGAATCCCATTTTTAAATAACATGACACTCTCTGCTGCTAGATGCTAAAGACACTTATAAATAATACATGTTCTCCTCCTTCATGAATTAACTTCTAAACTTACAGATAACAAACCTTTGGGGAAGGAGGAGATGATTAATAAACCTTATGCATAATGTACACAATATCCAGGGAGACAGTTTACACAAAGCTCATTTCCAAACTGTAGGCAATACTGTTATCTACTTTCAGAAAATCTCAAGTCCATGGGTGTCTCCATATGTACTGAACTCACTGTCAGGTTTGATTTTTGAGGGTCACGGAGGTCGTTTCTCTTTTTTCAGTCATGAGAGGAGGGGCCCGAGCAGTAAAAGGAATGAGGTTCAGACAGTATTTTATTGGGATACCAGGTTTGTGTCTTAAATTACAGTTGTTTTAAAGAGAGATTTTAACAAGAACAGCACATCACTCAAGACCAATCAAAGCAATCTATAGATTCTCTGCACAATTTAACTGTGTGAAAAAGCTGGTAAGTTAGGCTCCGGCTGGCATGGCAGGTTTCGGTGCAGGTTGACAATCACAGTGAAAGGAGCCTAGAGCATGCTGTGCCTGGCTCCACCCCCCTCGGTCACCTGGGACCCCAGGAGTGGGGGCTGAACATCCCTAGCATATCACAGGCCTCAGGTGACTCCGACAGCCCTCCTTGAAGGTGCTCCTCCTGGGTCCGGAGCAGGGATTGTTGGAAGTGAGTGCTCAGTCTAGGGGAGGACACTGGTGTGCACAGGGTGTCCAAACACCCACCTCTTGGGGAAGTGCGAATTTTAAAGAGAGAGACGATCAGAGATTCAGTGACTTGCTGAACAACAGAGCCAGGACTTGAGCCCAGGGTTGTGGTCCTGTGCTCACTTCCTGGGTGAGTGATCAGAGCCCACCATCAACCACCACCTCACGCTAGCAATCACAGCTCTCCATCAACAACCACCTCACCCCAATGACCACACTCCCCCATCAACAACCACAACAATAGCCACACACACCCATCAACAACCAATCAGTCAGTGCACAGGTCTACCCACCCCGCCCACCAGCACCCAGGCCACAGACCCCACTCTGCCTTCCCTTGGCCATTCAGGCTGTAGAGGCTGCTGGCTGGACGGCCACCCTGGAGGGAGCTGTTGGTAAGGGTAGGGGGGCAAGAGTGGGGGTTCCACCCAAGGTCCTGGGAAACTGCTCCAGGAGGCCAAGAGGAGCCAGTCCTTCCAGTGATGAGAAGTCTGATAGGAGTGTAGGATGAACTGTGTAATAAGAAGAGGCTGGCACTGAGTTAAGATTATTCCCCAATATAAACCAGATTTATAAATTGGCTTAAATTCCTAATACAGAAAAGCCATAACAGAAAAAAGTCTGAAGAAGTACCTTCTAATTGACTACAGAAATTTTATGTCAGAAATGGGACGCTGATGTGGTCTAGGACTTACCGAGGTCAGATACAAAGCATAGTGTACATTTACCCCTCCAGCTTGGGCAGGTCAGGAAAATCAAATTTTTGCCTTCATTCACTAAGCTAGTATTCACCCACCTATAGCCAACAGAAAGAAGAGCCACAAAGTTAATATTTTGCAGCCAGGTCATGTTTCACGTCATGCAACCAATCATACACTTCTAAGAGTTAGTGATACAGATTAGCAAGAAAAACCCTATTTTATACTGAATTAAAGAAACTCAGAAAATCTAACATGCTAAGCTGCTTTTTCAAGTCTTGGGTGGAAGAAGATTAAAAAAAAAGAAAAAAACCCCAAACAGACTGGAATAGTTATAAAACTTTCTTGGCCCGGCAGTTGTCACTAACTCCTAAAATAATATCAGTCCTATTCTGGGACTCTCTAAAAAGGAGCCTGTTAACTGCAGCTTGCTGCTTTAGGGATGGATTACATAATTCTCAGAACCACCACCACCCCAAAATGCTCACGGACATTCCCAAAGGGGTCTTGGGGGCCAAGCTGAACCACTCACAACTGCAAACAAAAAACCTGAATAGAGAGTCTGGGGTTCAGGATTTCCTAGCTGGTCCAGTGGCTAAGATTTTTTGCCCAGTGTAAAAGGTTTGATCCCTGGATGGGGAGCTAGATCCCATATGCAGCCACCCTGAGTTCACATGCTGCAACTAAAGACCCCGCCTGCTACAATGAAGATCAAAGACCCACAACTAAGGCCCAGTGCAGCCAAGCAAAATAAAATTAACATAAAAAACAATAACCTGGGGTCAATGCTTAGCTGGGCCTTCTGTGCATCCCCCTGGCCTTCCTCTCATTCTGTAGGACAAGACAGCAGTACCTGCCTCGCTTCAGGAGGTACCCAGACCCCCAGAAGCAGCCCTGAGATGTCATGATTAAGGGGCGAGGTTTCATGTCATACAGGCCTGGGTTGGAGTCGGCTGTGCTCCTCAGCCCAGCTGCCCTTCTGTCATGTGGGGCAAGAAGAACACCTCCTCCAGGAGTTTGTGAAAACAGCTCTGAGCCCCCTGCCCACACACAGACTCAGAACGGGAATCACAGTCAGCATGAAAGCACTGTGCACCGTATAGCACTGATGGTTAGTGTCAGGGGGCCAGGCTGCCAAAATCTCCCGCCCAGTACTAGCATGTAAGAGAGGACAGTGGGGGGACACTCAGGCTTTGGGATGAGACCCTTCTCGTGGGTTTGAAGCCTGGCTCAGGCACTTTCCAGCCTGTGGACGTGGACAGGTTATCTGACATCTCTAAGCCCCAGTTTCATCATTCATTCAGTATCTCTGTAGATCATCATCCCTGCTTCACAGGGTGACTACAGACCTGGGATGAGCTCACAGTTAGGAAACAGCCCCATGGGCACCAGGGGGATGCGAGCAGCTCCCCCTGTGACTGGGCTTCCCTGGTGACTTGGCAGTAAAGAATTCGCCTGCCAAGGCCGGAGACATGGGTTCCAATCCCTGGGTCAGGAAGATCCCCTGGAGGGGGAAATAGCAACCTACTCCACTATTCTTGCCTGGAGAATCCCATGGACAGAGGAGTCTGTCCATGGCGGGCTACGCTGCATGGAGTCTCAGAGTTGGACACAATTTAGCAACTAAAAGCAAAAATCTTTGACCATGTGTCCTTCCCCATGGAGGAAGGCGTGCCAAGCCTGTTCTGTTGTTTATTTTCTCTTTTACATGTAGTGTATTTTTGTGCCTTAGGGAAGCGGTAATACCTTGACTCTTGTCATGGCTTAATTAACTTGCTGAGAGCTGGAGCAACATGAGATTCCATATCGTGTCCTACTTGAAGTTGAGGTCTAGCAGCTGTAATTAGTGATACGCTTGCAGAAAGCCACCAACTGGCCTTTCTGTTCCCCTCAGGGCACCACAGGCTCCTGCCAACTTCTGTCAAATGAGTTGGCATCTGGCAAGTCTTATCTACCACGCAATCTGAAACTTTAATAAACCTTAAACTTTAATAAAGAATTTATAAGGTCTTTTAAAGTTGCTTCTGACACCGTTTCTCTGAGTGGGTCTCCTTAAAGCAAGTGTACTATTTTAAAGTATTTGCAAAATAAACAAAGGGAGGAAAACATGTGATAAATGAGAGAAAACAATGAAAGTGTTATTTTTGTTTGGACTGACCGTGACATGTTACTTGTGGCTTTCTTTTTCGTGGGCTGCTGTAGGCACTTGCATAGATTTAGTGGCTTGAAACAGCTCAAGTTCATTCCCTTACAGTTCTGTGGGGCAGAAGTCCCAGCTGGGTCTCACTGGGGCTGAGTCAAGGTATGGGCAGGGCCATGTTCCTTCTGGAGGGTCCAGGGAAGAATGGTCCTTACGTCTTCTGGGCACTGCCCTGGTCCAGGCAGGCTCCTCTCTTATTCTTCTGCCTCCTCTCCTGCTCACAGGGCCTCTGTGGTCACAAAGGCCTGCAAGGGTGTTCCCCCAAGACGAGCTGATCAGTAACCTCCTTTCCCCCGCGTTTCCCCACGTAGCCTGACATATTCACAGGTTTCCAAGGAGGAGGATGTGGACATCTTTGGGGGCCAGGCTAATATTCTTCCTACTTGTTTAGTTGCTAAGTCATGTCTGACTTTGTGACCCCATGGACTGTAGCCCTCCAGGCTCCTCTGTCCATGGGATTCTCCAGGAAAGTATACTGGAGTGGGTTGTCACACTGAAAACCTCTATTTGAGTGAATTTCTATAATAATTGGTTGACCACATTCAAGGCATGAGCTCTTATAAAGAAAAAGCCTTTGGACCCATATTGAAGTAGATTACCTTATTTGACTAATTCAGAATGTATGTTGAAAATCAAGGTAAGGATGAATTTTTTTTCCCCCATGTAGTCAGTCTCTTCTTACCGGTTGCTCTCTAAACCAATTATCTGCTCATAGCTCTATATTTGGACACGTCTATATCTATGTGTGCACACAGGTATTGTTCTGAAATTACAGGTTAACATGCTAGAGGTAAAATATTATATTTGTTTTGTTGGTCCTTTGTCTCTGTTTTGAATTGAATTCAATAAATCATATTTCATCCATGTAAGGTTTATATTACACAATGGGACTGGCAACATTTTAAAGCTGTTTATGACCCTGGTCTCCTTCGAGGCTGGCTAGATCAGTCATTCTGAAGAAGGTGGTGAGGCAGGTGCATATTAACCTTGAATCATCAGCGCCTTTCCTTGACCTTCCCATTAGGCCGGGCGGCTGCAGCCTCAGCAGCCACTGTCAGCATATAACGGGCTCTCCCACTCAGTGAACAGGTGAACAGGTAACCTCAGGCACGCAGGTGATCCTGGGGAAGGAAAGCCTCCTCTGTGCTGAACGGGGCCACCCTGCTCTTCATGAAGGAACCCGTCCTGTGGTCCCTCCCATTTCTCTTGGCTGGGTCATTCCTCTCTCTCCTGGATTGTCTTTGCTGCCTGCTGACAGCAGACACTGTCCATTAGCCACTGAAGGGCCGCCCTCCGCTCCATTCCCTGGAGCACCCAGCCCTGCTTCACTCCCTCTCCTCCTCTCTTACAGGCCCCTCCTCATGCCTCCGACCTAGGCTGTCTGGGGGCCTCAACTCCATCCTTTTGCCCCCTCTCTAAACAAGCTGCTCCCAAGTGCGGACTCCAGCCCTGCCCCCCGAGACGTGGACTCCTCCCCCACCTCTGAGACACCTCCACCTGAACGCTCCACGTGCTCCCCCAGATGCGGACTCCTCCCCCAGCTCTGAGACACCTCCACCTGAATGCTTCACGTGCTCCCCCAGATGCGGACTCCTCCCCCACCTCTGAGACACCTCCACCTGAAAGCTCTACGTGCTCCCCTAGATGCAGACTCCTCCCCCACCTCTGAGACACCTCCAACTGTTCTCCAACTCACCCAAACAGAACTCTTCACCATTTACACCAAATCACAGCAAAAGAAAACCAATCAAAGAGTGACCACAAAATCCACCCTCTCTGTCTCCCTAGGCCTCCTCTGAGCTCATGAGCATAAGATGAGCATCCGTCCAGGTGCCCACAAGGCAAAAATCTTGGCACATCTCACAGAATACGTGTGCCCCATTCATTTCATCGGCAAACCCGTCAGTTCACCTTCAAAATACTTCTCAGATCTTACCTCCATCGGACCCTCCACTGCCCAGCTCCAACCCAGCCCCACCTGGGCCCAGACCACACAGTTTTTTCTCCCCCACTGGTCAGTCTCTGCCCTCGCGGTCTGCCTCCCCAGCAGTGGCCTGTGATGCTCCTAAATGGACGGACGGTAGGTTGTGTCTTCTCCGTTCAAGCCTCATGCCTTCTCATCACAGGAGAACACAATCTGAAGCCAGCTCTTCCTCCGAGCTCACGCTCCCTGCTCCTCTTGCCTCCCCTGCCCCTCTCCCCCCTTCCCAAATTCACAGCGCCCCCTGATGAAACCAAGTCTCCGCCCACCTCATCTGAAAGAACCGCTGCCTCCACAGGTACTCCTCCCCAACGCGCACACATTTTCCTGCTCTGCTTCCTCTCTCCCTGGCACTTACTGGGACCTCACGTACATTTTTATTGTCTGTTTTTTCGCTGAATAAGATTCCTCGCAAACAAGGATTGTGGCTCCTCATAAACTGAGCACTTAGAAGGGCCTGAGCCTGGGTACCCAGCGAGCATGTGAACAGCAGCGTGGATGCTCCTTACCAGCAGCTGTGTGGCCTCCACCACCAGACCTCTCATGGACACAAGACACTGAGATGCTGCTTCCTGTGCTCAAGTCCTGATGTGCAGCTGGATTCACAATTAAGGAACTTTATTTAAAACAATCTCACCTTAGATAGGGACTTCCCTGGTGGCTTGGTGGTAAAGAATCTGCCTGCAATGCAGGAGACCCAGCTCCGATTCCTGAGTAGGGAAGATCCCTACTGGAGAAGGGGATGGTAACCCACTCCAGTATTTTTGCCTGGGAAATCCCATGGAGAGAGGAGCCTGGTGGACTACACAGTCTGTGGGGTCACAGAGAGTCAGACACAACTGAATGACTAACACATACTTTCACACTCACCTTTGATACCGTCATTGTTATTCTGCATAATAAGGGCTGTTCATTCATGAAGGAAGCCATGGAATAATTTCAATTAAAATTTAAAATTTTGTGTCATTCAGCTACTTTGATTGAGTAAAAGGGGAAAAGTACACAGAATATACATAAATATTCATGAAATACAGATCAATAACGAAGGGCAAAATTCCAACTTTTTCTGACAACTGATGAGAGCAGCAAGAGAAAAGGAAAGATGAAAGTGTAGCAAAGCTCATTAAACTCCCAAGGAGGCACGGTCTCAGACCTGGAGATGCGCCTGTCGATAAAATGATTCGAAAACTTTGCATTTATCTTTAACAGTCCCCAAATTTAAAAACAGGATGCTGAACACTGAAGCAACACAAAGCATACACATAATCCTTCCAGCAGAGCTGTAAGAATATAAGACTCCCTTTCATAGGAAAGCATTAAAGTGTATAAATAGTGGTATGCATAGCTGGCACAGTAAAAGATCATTCTAGTTCAAATAAATCTCAATTCTCTAATGGGAATTACCAATCCTCCCAGGGGTGGCTGCGCTGGCACTGAAGGGCCTAGAGGAGCTATTCCACGTTCAAGGTCGGGAGGGGCAGCAGTGAGGAGATACCCCTCGTCCAAGGTAAGGAGCAGTGGCTGCGCTTTGCTGGAGTACATCATGAGAAACGCTGAGCTGCAAGAAGCACAAGCTGAAATCAAGATTGCCGGGAGAAATATCAATAACCTCAGATATGCAGATGACATCACCCTCATGGCAGAAAATGAAGAGGAGCTAAAAAGCCTCTTGATGAAAGTGAAAGTGGAGAGCGAAAAAGTTGGTTTAAAGCTCAACATTCAGAAAACGAAGATCATGGCATCTGGTCCCATCACTTCATGGGAAATAGATAGGGAAACAGTGGAAACAGAGTCAGACTTTATTTTGGGGGGCTCCAAAATCACTGCAGATGGTGAATGCAGCCATGAAATTAGAAGACGCTTACTCCTTGGAAGAAAAGTTATGGCCANCACTTCATGGGAAATAGATAGGGAAACAGTGGAAACAGAGTCAGACTTTATTTTGGGGGGCTCCAAAATCACTGCAGATGGTGAATGCAGCCATGAAATTAGAAGACGCTTACTCCTTGGAAGAAAAGTTATGGCCAACCTAGATAGCATATTGAAAAGCAGAGACATTATTTTGCCAACAAAGGTTGGTCTAGTCAAGGCTATGGTTTTTCCTGTGGTCATGTATGGATGTGAGAGTTGGACTGTGAAGAAAGCTGAGCACCGAAGAATTGATGCTTTTGAACTGTGGTGTTGGAGAAGACGCTTGAAGAGTCCCTTGGACTGCAAGGAGATCCAACCAGTCCATTCTGAAGGAGATCAGCCCTGGGATTTCTTTGGAGGGAATGATGCTAAAGCTGAAACTCCAGTACTTTGCCCACCTCATGCAAAGAGTTGACTCATTGGAAAAGACTTTGATGCTGGGAAGGACTGGGGGCAGGAGGAGAAGGGGACGACAGAGGATGAGATGGCTGGATGGCATCACTGACTCAACAGACGTGAGTTTGAGTGAACTCTGGGACTTGGTGATGGAAAGAAAGGCCTGGTGTGCTGAGATTCATGGGGTCTCAAAGAGTCGAACACGACTGAGCAACTGAACTGAACTGAATCCTCCCAGATCAAAATATGATGAAACTGGCAATTTGTATGGAAACACAAAAGATCCTGAGCAGCCAAAGCAATCTTGAGAAAGAAAAACGGAGCTGGAGGAATCAACCTTCCTGATTCAGACTATACTACAAAGTTACAGTCATCAGTATGTAACATACAGACAGTATGGTACTGGCACAAAAACAGAAATATAGACCAACAGAAGAAGATAGAAAGCCCAGGGATAAACCCACACACCTGTGGATACCACCTTATCTTTGACAAAGGAGGCAAGAATGTACAATGGGGCAAAGATAGCCTCTTCAATTAGTGCTGCTGGGAAAAGTGGACTGCAGATGCTAAGTTGCTTCAGTCATGTCTGACTCTGTGCGACCCAATAGATGGCAGCCCACCAGGCTCCCCCATCCCTGGGATTCTCCAAGCAAGAACACTGGAGTGGGTTGCCATTTCCTTCTCCAATGCATGAAAGTAAAAAGTGAAAGTGAAGTCACTCAGCCGTGTCCGACTCTTAGCGACCCCATGGACTACAGCTCACCAGGCTCCTCTGTCCATGGGATTTTCCAGGCAAAAGTACTGGAGTGGGGTGCCAGTTTTCTCCAGGAAAACTGGACAGCTACGAATAAAAGAATGAAATTAGAATACTTCCTGACACCATATACAAAGATAAACTCAAAATGGATTAAAGACCTAAATGTAAGGCCAGAAACTATAAGACTCTTAGAGGAAAACATAGAACACTCTCTGACATAAATCACATAAATCACACCTCTATGATCCACCTCCTAGAGTAATGGAAATTATAACAAAAATAAACAAATGGGACCTAATTAAACTTAAAAGCTTCTGCACAGCAGAAGAAACTATAAACAAGGTGAAGAGACAACCCTTAGAATGGGAGAAAATGATAGCAAATGAAACAACTGACAAATAATTAGTCTCCAAAATATATAAGCAGCTCATGCAGCTCAATACCAGAAAAACAAACAACCCAATCAAAAAGTGGGCAGATGATCTAAATAGCCATTTCCCCAAAGAAGACCTACAGATGACTAATGAACACTTGAAAAGATGCTCAACATCGCTCATTATTAGAGAAAAGCAAATCAAAACTACAATGAGGTTATCACTGTGTTCCGGTCAGAATGGCCATCATCAAAAAGATCTACAAATAAACGCTGCAGAGGGTGTGGAGAAAAGGGAACCCTCTTGCACTGTTGGTGGGAATGCAAATTTATACAGCCACTATGGATGTAGATTGGAGGAGATTCCCTAAAAAAAAAAAAAACTAGGAATAAAACTACCATCAGTTCAGTTCAGTTCAGTCGCTCAGTCGTGTCTGACTGCGACACCATGAATCGCAGCACGCCAGGCCTCCCTGTTCATTACCATCTCTCGGAGTTCACTCAGACTCACATCCATCGAGCCCGTGATGCCATCCAGCCATCTCAACCTCGGTCGTCCCCTTCTCCTCCTGCCCCCAATCCCTCCCAGCATCAGAGTCTTTTCCAATGAGTCAACCCTTCCCATGAGGTGGTCAAAATACTGGAGTTTCAGCTTTAGCATCATTCCTTCCAAAGAAATCCCAGGGTTGATCTCCTTCAGAATGGACTGGTTGGATCTCCTTGCAGTCCAAGGGACTCTCAAGAGTCTTCTCCAACACCACAGTTCAAAAGCATCAA
>SJYT01072956.1:192787-221248 GCA_006410635.1 Cephalophus harveyi | reverse complement strand
GGTCATGTATGGATGTGAGAGTTGGACTGTGAAGAAGGCTGAGCGCTGAAGAATTGATGCTTTTGAACTGTGGTGTTGGAGAAGACTCTTGAGAGTCCCTTGGACTGCAAGGAGATCCAACCAGTCCATTCTGAACGAGATCAACCCTGGGATTTCTTTGGAAGGAATGATGCTGAAGCTGAAACTCCAGTACTTTGGCCATCTCATGAGAAGAGTTGACTCATTGGAAAAGACTCTGATGCTGGGAGGGATTGGGGGCAGGAGGAGAAGGGGACGACAGAGGATGAGATGGCTGGATGGCATCACTGACTCAATGGACATGGGTCTGGGTGAACTCTGGGAGTTGGTGATGGACAGGGAGGCCTGGCGTGCTGCGATTCATGGGGTCGCAAAGAGTCGGACACGACTGAGCGACTGAACTGAACTGAACCTCAATGTTCACTGAAGCACTGTTTACAATAGCTGGGACAAGGAAGCAGCCTGATGTCCATCAACAGATGAATGGATAAAGAAGTAGTGGTATGCATATATACAATGGAATATTAGCTATAAAAAGGAACGCATTTGGGTCAATTTTAATGAAGTAGATGAACTGAGAGCCTACTATACAGAGTGAAATAAGTCAGAAAGATTAAAAAAAATCGTATATTAACCCATGTATATGGACTCTAGAAAGATGGCACTGCTAAGCCTATTTGCAGGGCAGCAAGGGAGACACAGACAGAGAACAGACTTGTGGACACAGTGGAGGAAGGAGAGGGTGGGACGAACAGAAAGAGAAGCATGGAAACGTATACACCACCACACGTAAAACAGCCGCCAGCGGGAATGTACTGTGTGCCGCAGGGAGCTCCACCCAGTGACAATCTACAGGGGTGGGATGGGGACGGAGGTGGATAGGGGCTCAAGAGGGAGGGCATAAATGCATTCCTATGGCTGACTCACACTAATGTGTGGCAGAAAGCAACACAACACTGTAAAGCAATTATCCTCTAATTAAAAATAAAGAAATAGAAAAAGTACGATGAAACTGGGACTTCCTTGATGGTCCAGTGGTTAAGAGTTCACTTTCTAATGCAGGGGGTATAGGTTTGATCCCTTGTTGGGGAACTAAGATTCCTACATGCTTCTGAGGCCAAAAAACCAAAACATAAAACAGAAGCAACATTGTAGCAAATTCAATAAAGACTTCAAAGAATGGTCCACATCAAAAAAATATTTTAAAAATAGGATACCTGTAAAGAAACCAGTACATATAATGACAAAGGACCGGTTCCCAGAATATATAAAGAGTCCTGCAGTTCAAGAAGCAACGGAACAACGTCAATGTATGGCAAAACCAATGCGGTATTGTAAAGTAAAATAAAGTAAAAATTAAAAAATAAATCAATAAATAAATAAATAAAAAAAAGCAAGTCGAGACAAAGTCATTCACTGTCCAGAAGGACACAGCACAGATGATGAATCAACTCAGAAAAACTCACTGCATCCATGATCCAAGACCACAGGGGGATGCCTTTTAACACTGCTGCTGCTGCTGCTAAGTCGCTTCAGTCGTGTCCGACTCTGTGCGACCCCATAGACAGGAGCCCAACAGGCTCCCCCGTCCCTGGGATTCTCCAGGCAAGAACACTGGAGTGGGTTGCCATTTCCTTCTCCATTGTGTGAAAGCAAAAAGTGAAAGTGAAGTAGCTCAGTCGCATCGGACTTCTAGCGACCCCATGGGCTGTAGCCTACCAAGCTCCTCCATCCATGGGATTTTCTAGGCAAGAGTACTGGAGTGGCTTGCTATTGCCTTCTCCGGCCTTTTAACACTAGATGGACAGAAATGGGCCAGGTTAATGATGTGAGCATCAGGGAGGCTGGGAGGCAGTGGAGATCCTCCTCCTGTGCCAGGACAGGAAGAAGGCAGTTCTGCCTGGGAAGATGATGTGGGGTTGGACGGAAAGCTGGATGCTGACACAGTACCAGCAGGCATCTCCACGCCTCATCCGCAGCACAGAAACTGCGCTCGGTCCAGAGCAACCCTGCTTCTGACAGGTAAAGAGGGGCTTTGAAAAAGTGCGAGTGGCAGTCGCTCTGTCGTGTCTGTCTCTTTGCAACCCCATGGACTGAAGCTAGCCAGGCTCCTCTGTCCATAGCATTTTCCAGGCAAGAAAACTGGAGTAGGTAGTCATTCCCTTCTCCTGGGGATCTTCCCGACCCAGGGATTGAACCCGAGTCTCCGGCAATGGCAGACAATTCTTTACTGTCTGAGCCACCAGAGAAGCCCACCACACCCGGGAGTGGGTACCAAATATCCATTTTGATCTTTGGTCCCTGTTTTTCTTGGGTTATATGTATTTTTGACACTGAGTGGCTTGTTGCTGCTCAGTTCAGCTCAGTCGTGTCCGACTCTTTGCCACCCCATGAATTGCAGCACGCCAGGCCTCCCTGTCCATCACCAACTCCCGGAGTTCACTCAGACTCACATCCATCGAGTCCGTGATGCCATTCAGCCATCTCATCCTCGGTCGTCCCCTTCTCCTCCTGCCCCCAATCCCTCCCAGCATCAGTCTTTTCCAATGAGTCAACTCTTCTCATGAGGTGGCCAAAGTACTGTCACATCCACAGCTGGGTACTGTTTTGGCTTTGGCTCCATCCCTTCATTCTTTCTGGAGTTATTTCTCCACTGATCTCCAGTAGCATATTGGGCACCTATTGTTTAGTAATTAAGTCCATGGAGTCACAAAGAGTCAGACACGACAGTCACTTATGTCCATTGAGTCGGTGATGCCATCCAACCATCTCATCCTCTGTTGTCCCCTTCTCCTCCTGCCCTCAATCTTTCCCAGCATCAGGGTTTTTTCCAATGAGTCAGCTCCTCCTGTCAGGTGACCAAAGTATTGGAGTTTAGCATCAGTCCTTCCAATGAATATTCAGGGTTGATTTCCTGTAGGATTAACTGGTTTGATCTTCTTGCTGACCAAGGGACTCTCAAGAGTGTTCTCCAGAATCACAGTTCAAAAGTGTCAGTTCTTCAGCACTCAGCTTTCTCTATGGCCCAACCCTCATGTCTGTACACGACCCCTGGAAAAACCATTAGCTTTGACTATCTAGACCTTTGTTGGCAAACTGTTGTCTCTGTACGCGTCACAAAATCTACTGTAAGAACTCAGGTTAAGAGCACAGGCTCTTCGTGCCCAATCCCTCCAACCAAAGCGAGGCTGACTGGGGGCCGGAGCGGGGCGGTCCTCAGATTCCCTGCATTACCCACTCATTCCCTGAGTCCTGGACGGCAGGGTTGGGGGTGTGTGTGGGGGGTGCCAGAAAGAAAGCAGCATTCTACAGAAACGCCTCTTGTGGATGAAGCATTGCACTTCTCCCGGTGAGCTGGGGGCTGCCCTGGGCTGCCCCTGACCATGGCCTGCCCACTTGTGCCTGGGGAGGTCTGCACACGGGTGGGAGAGCCAGGGCAGGCCAGAGAGCCTCCACCAACTCCATCAATTCACATGTCAATGTGACTGTCAGTCAAAGTCGACTCCAAGAGGCTCAGAAGGCAGATGTCATTTCACAGTGAAATGCAGGGTTGGCCCCCAGTTGGGGACCAGCAGGTAGACACGGTCACCCCCCTTAGCAAGCACTGAGGGCTACTGGCCTCCATTCAAAATTGCTTCTGCTACTGTGTTGCTCGTTAACACAACACCAAAAACCACTCCCCTTAAACTGATCTTTCATGGTCTCAGTTACTCATACCCTTTAGTCATACCTTTCATACCAGTTACTCATTCGATTCATACCATACCACTCAATATGATTTTATAACCGTCTCAACATCTTGGAATCAAACAGTTTCCATAACAGCCAACAGCAAAGTCGATTCTGATCAGCAGAAACCTAAAACTCAAGGTGCTTTTCCACTGCACCGAGACAAGTCAGCAACAGGAGAAGGTAGGACCTCCAGAGCCACCAGTGACCCTCCAACTGTGTTCCTGGACCACCAGGCTGCCCATTGCGGTTTTCTACACTTCAGAAAAAGTGTAGGAAAAAAAAAAAAAAAAAAACCTCCAGACTGGCACACACTGCAGTGGGTCCATACAGGAATTCTCATCCTGCCATGGCAGTTCAGCGTTTCTCAGCTTTACTCACGTAAACTTAGAAGTGACACATATTAAATGTGTATAGATGGAAGAGTTTGGACATATGCATACACCCTTGATCCCCCAAATAAGGTAATAAACACAGCCATGACCTCCAAAAGATTTACCCATTCGAGGTCTAGTTTGCTTTTGAAAAGCTGACACCACTACCCAGCAACACACACAGACACAGGACGAATATGTTTTTGCTTTTCTGGAGGAAGGATGCCAAGAAAAACTCTTCACCTCTCCTAATTTTGGAACCTCAAGTGCAGCAGCGCTCTATTTAAAGCTCCAAGTGGCTGGGGTGGCCTGTTTCTTAGAATTGTACACACACGGTCCAGGGACGCTGAGACCAAGACAGCGTGTGTATGGTCAGCACCCCCATCGCCCCCATGCAGCCCTGAGTCAGGCGTCACCATCTGCTGGGCTGTCCTGGCAAATAAAGTGAACTCTTCAGGCTCTTTTCCACCTTTTATAAAATAGGGGGAGAGAGCCACATCACCTGATCTTAGAATTAATATGAAAATTCATTTGCAAACTATAAGGTACAATTTAGAGAGAAGTGAGGACATGACTGCAAAGCTATGAATTCATTTCTATAATCTTTCCTAAGGAAAAGAATGGGGGTGGCAGGGGTAAGGGTTTGCTTTTTGTGTTTTTAATTTGGCCACCTTTGATGTGAAGAGCTGACTCACTGGAAACGACCCTGATGGTAAGAAAGATGGAGGGCAGGAGGAGAAGGGGGCAGCACAGGATGAGATGGTTGGATGGCATCACTGACTCCACGGATGTGAGTCTGAGCAAACTCCGGGAGATGGTGGAAGACAGAGAAGCCTAGCAAGATGCAGTCCATGAAGCTGCAAAGAGTCGGATATGATTTAGAGACTGAACAGCAACAATCTGTGTCCAGCCTTCGAGCAAGTAACCCCTGAGTAACCCCTGATGCTTTCAAATTGTGGAGCTAGAGAAGATTCTTGAGAGTCCCTTGGACTGCAAGGAGATCAAACCAGTCAGTTCTAAAGGAAATCAACCTTGAATATTCATTGAAAGGACTGAGGCTGAAGCTGAAGCTCCAATACTTCAGCCCCTGATTCCAAGAGTCAACTCGTTGCAAAAGACTCTGATGCTGGGAAAGATTGAGGGCAACAGGAGAAGGAGGCAACGGAGAATGAGATGGTTAGCTGGCATCACTGACTCAATGGACATGAATTTGAGCAGACTCTGGGAGATAGTGAAGGACAGAGAAGCTTGGAGTGCTACAGTCCATGGGGTCACAAAGAGTTGGACATGACTTAGTGACTGAACAACAACAAATATTTCAAGCAAATATTAGCAGACGTAAAGAGAGAAACAGACAACAATACAGTAATAGTAGGGCACTTCAATATACCACTTTCAACAATGGATAGATCATCCAGACAGAAAATCAAAACTACACACTAGACCAGACGGACTTGACATTGACAAAGCATTGCATCCAACAGGGGCAGGCAGATTACATATTTTTATGAAGCACACATGGAACATTCTCCAGGATACACAGTATCATATGTTAGGCCAGAAACAAGTATTAATAAAATTAAGAATGAAATTACATTTCTTCCCATCACAATCAGTTATAAGAAAAAAATTGGAAAATTCATAAATATATGAAAATTAAATAGCATGTTACTGAACAACCAATGGGTCAAAGAAGAAATAAAAAAATATATGAGACATTAAGAGACACAAACTACCATGAATAAGCAACAAGGATGTATTTTATAGCACAAGAAAATATAGCCATTATTTTGTAATGATTTTAAATGGAGTACAAAGTATAAAGGGCTCCCCTGATAGCTCAGTTGGTAAAGAATCCGCCTGCAATGCAGGGGACCCTGGTTTGATTCCTGGGTCGGGAAGGTCCGCTGGAGAAGGGATAGGCTACCCACTCCAGCATTCTTGGGCTTCCCTTGTGGCTCAGCTGGTAAAGAATCTGCCCGCAATGCGGGAGACCTGGCTTCGATCCCTGAATTGGGAAGATTCCCCTGGAGAAGGGAATGGCTACCCACTCCAATATTCTGGCCTGGAGAATTCCATGGAGTGTATAGTCCATGGGGGTCACAAAGAGTTGGGCCGACTTGAGCGACTTTCACTTTCACAATGCATAAAAAACATTGATCACTATGTTGTACGTGTGAAACTAATATAACATTGTAAATCAAGTCTATTTCAATAAAAAAATATCTTGAGACAAATTAAAATGGAAACACAATAGACCAAAACTAATGAGATACATTAAAAGTAGTTCTAGCACGGAAGTTCAGAGTGATAAAAACCCACATTAAAAAAAAACAAGATCCAAATAAAGAAAACTTTACACCTCAGTTCAGTTCAGTTCAGTCGCTCAGTCATGTCCGACTCTTTGCGACCCCATGAATCACAGCACACCAGGCCTCCCTGTTCATTACCATCTCTCGTAGCTCACCCAGACTCACATCCATCGAGTCAGTGATGCCATGGAATGGGTGAATTTAACTCTGATGACCATTATATCTACTACTGCAGGCAGGAATCCCTCGGAAGAAATGGAGTAGCCATCATGGTCAACAAAAGAGTCTGAAATGCAGTACTTGGATGCAATCTCAAAAATGACAGAATGATCTCTGTTCATCTCCAAGGCAAACCATTCAATATCACAGTTATCCAAGTCTATGCCCCAACCAGTAATGCTGAAGAAGCTGAAGTTGAATGGTTTTATGAAGACCTACAAGACCTTTTAGAACTAACACCCAAAAAAGTTGTCCTTTTCATTATAGGGGACTGGAATGCTAAAGTAGGAAGTCAAGAAACACCTGGAGTAACAGGCAAATTTGGCCTTGGAATGCGGAATGAAGCAGGGCAAAGACTAATAGAATTTTGCCAAGAAAATGCACTGGTCATAGCAAACACCCTCTTCCAACAACACAAGAGAAGACTCTACACGTGGACATCACCAGGTGGTCAACACCGAAATCAGATTGATTATATTCTATGCAGCCAAAGATGGAGAAGCTCTATACAGTCAACGAAAACAAGACCAGGAGCTGACTGTGGCTCAGATTATGAACTCCTTATTACCAATTACACCTCAAGGAACCAGAAAAAGAAGACCAAGTGAAGGCCATAGTTAGTAGAAGGAAGGATAGTAATCAGAGAAAAAAATAAATGAAATAAAGACTAAAAAGAACACAGAAAAGGTCAGTACAATGATGCCTATGCTAACATTTACACCTCGGGTATTCACAGCAGCAACTGCCACAGCATGAAATCCAGTCTGGATTATCTTTCTGTACCCATACGTCTTGTCATCTACGTACCGTCTTCCCGCATAACACCCACGTCCTTCCACCCATTAAACTGCTCTCCTGAAAAAGTCCTCAAGTAGATTTTCAAACAATCTTCAGCACAACATACAAACTATTCACATCCTCCATCTCCAGGAAATACCAGCCAGCCTCCAACAATAGTGAGTCACTGTCAATGCTGAGTTATCCAGGGAATAATTCAGGGCAGACTCTACATTGTTAAGTTCACTCCAGTGGAAATGGAAGGGGTTTGTCTCCACACTCCTCCCATGATCTCCACTCCCCTCAAATCAGGCAAAGTCAAGGTCAGGAAGTTCTCAGGACCTGGCTCCTTAATTTCAACATGGGAGGGATGGTCCGGGGAGAGAAGAATACAGCGCAGGGACTACAGGCCCTGGATACAGAAGGCTCAGGGGCCCCTCAGGTTACCCAGAGATGCAGCTAACATCCCTCAAGATTGCTCCCCTTGGTCCAGCCCCACGGAAGGCTAGCTGAGTCGGCACCAACTTGGGGTGCCCAGTAACGTGGAAATGTTTCCGAGGCTGACTCCTCACTTAGCACCTTACCAGGCTGGCACTATTTTCTTTCTCTCCAGGACAAGGCAAGTGACAGGCTGACCAAACTGTCACCTTTCCCATGGGCACATCAAAGATCACTGACCCAATAGCATATGCCAGTCCCTACCTGCTACTGCTTAAATGATGTGCAGACTGATTACCATGGGCTTCCCAGGTGGTTCACGGGTAAAGAACCTGCCTGCCATGAAAGTGGGCTTGATCTTTGAGTCAAAAGACCCCCAGGAGTAGGAAATGGCAACCCACTCCAATATTCTTGCCTGGAGAAGCCCATGGACAGAGGAGCCTGGCAGGCTACAGTCCATGGTGTTGCAAAGAGTCCAGCATGACTTAGCAACTAATCAGCAGCAGCAGCAGCTCTGTGCCTTAAGACCCATGATGCCCCTGCTCCAAGTCCCCTCTTTAAAATTCACTCAGTTTCCCTGCCTTGGGCACTCGAGACTTGCTCTAAGAACCTGACAGAGCGGTCATCCAGAAAGCGAGCTGTCAGGGTCACACCCCATCCCACAAGGCCACGAGAAAGAGTCTGGGACAACTGTATTCCATCTATTTTTGTAGCTGCTAAAACACTCACAGCAGGAAGAGCAGCCTAGAATCCAGCTGTGCTCACAGTCAACATTTATTACGTGAAAGGACAGATCTACTGATTTTCCCACTGGACAGTTTTCAAAACCACAAAAGCAATTCTTAATAAGAGAATCATAGTTTTGCTGTGTCTGTCATAAACTTAAAAGTCTATTTAAAATTACATGCATACAAATATTTGTGTAAGTATCTTTGCATGATAATCTGCATATTACTGTCCACCAGGCATCACCTCTTGTTTGCGTGATGATAACAGACTCTCGGTGGGCACTTATGCAGAACACATCAACAGTTCCTCAATTAAGCCTGTGATTTCCCCCTGACTTATGACCTTCTGGACGAGTACCCTGACAGTCACTTACAGTCTGCTAATGTCACCTATGACCGAGCTTCTAAAGAAGTCACGTCAAGACTCCATTACTGATGAATCACCAATGAATTCTGTTGACCAGATTCAAAGATTTACACTAATTTCTAGCTTATATTCGCATGAAATCTAACAAACTGATTGATATATGACTATACTTACAAATGAACAAGTTTTAATAGGTTTCCCTTCAACGACTATTTAAAAAGTTGAGCGGTCATAGCTAAGATTTTTTTATGAAAAGGAAAGCTCCCAGGATTGGACATGAAACACCCAGTGCCGCCCACTCACAAAAGGTCTGAAAGAGAAACCTGGGAGTGGCTGTTCACTTCCCAGGAGGACGTAAAGCCAGAGAGAGCCAGCAACGTCTTGTGGGGAAAGGGGAGTCTCAGGGTCACTTATGGGGACACAGAAAGGAGGAGGGCTTGGATCAGCTGCTGAGATGAGCTCCAGGTTCCCAATTCCAAATCAGGACCTGACCTGGAAATCACAATGGATGTCCCACCTCTTCCCCAAACAGGTGGGACAGTGTCGCTTGCTCCAAGGAAATAATAAAGCAGAATTCACCATCTTACTCTAAGAAACACGACATATTGACTCCACGTCCTTCTGCTGCCCACACATCAAAGGGGAACATAACTGAAATCCAGGTGGTTCAAAAACAAAAAGGGGGTTGAGGAGAAAAACCTGATTTACAAAAAGTTTAGTAGCAGTTTTAGACCAAATGAAAGAAAATTCTAATTTATATTAAAGTAAGAAATATAAAAAACACACAAACCAAGAGATTTTGTGTCTAAAGTCACGGGTTCAAGAATAGTTTAAAGCCAGATTTATGATTACCAAAGAGGAAAGGTCAGGGAGAGAAATTAGGAGTTTGGGGTTGACATGTATACACTACTTAATATAAAAATAGATAATTAACAAGGACCTACTATATAGCACAGGGAACTTTACTCAATATTCTGTAATTACCTGAAAAGGGGAATTTGAAAAAGTGAAATGGCACCCCACTCCAGTACTCTTGCCTGGAAAATCCCATGGATGGAGGAGCCTGGTAGGCTACAGTCCATGGGGTCGCAAAGAGTCAGACACAATTGAGCGACTTCACTTCACTTCATGTGTGTATTTATATAAGACTGAATCACTTTGCTATACACCTGAAACACAACATTGCAAATCAATTATATTCTCTAATGTAAAACAAAAATTTTTTTAAAAAAAGAATAGTATAAAGGAATTTGTGAATAATAGAAGCAAAATAAGACTTGAAAGGAAAGCTCATAAATTGGGTGTTATTCCTCCACAAACCTAGACAGTGTGTTAAAAAGCAGAGACATCAGTTTGCTGACAAAGGTCTGTACTGTCAAAGCTATGGTTTTCCCAGTAGTCATGTATGAATGTAAGCATTGGACCACAGAGAAGGCTGAGCACTGCAGAACTGATGCTTTCAAATTGTGGTGCTGGAGAAGACTTGAGAGCCCGTTGGACAGCAAGGAGATCAAAACAGTCAATCCTGTGCTGTGCTTATTCACTTCAGTTATGTTCAACTGGAATGGGTTGCCATGCCCTCCTCCAGGGGATCTTCCCAACCCAGGGATTGAACCCAGGTCTCCTGCCTTCCAGGCAGATTCTTTACCATCTGAGCCACCAGGGAAGCCCAGTCAAGCCTAAAGGAAATCAATTCTGAATATTCACTGGAAGGATTGATGCTGAAGCTTAAACGCTAGTATTTTGGCCACCTGATGAGAAAAGCCAACTCACTGGAAAAGATTCTGATGCTGGGAAAGATGGAAGGCAAACGAAGAGGGTGACAAAGGATGAGATGTTGGATAGTATCACCAACTCAATGGACATGAGTTTAAGCAAATTCTGGGAGATGGTGAAAGACAGGGAAGCCTGGTGTGCAGCAATCCCCGGGGTTGCAAACAGTTGGAAACGACTGAGTGAGTGAACAACAACAAACCTCCACTTAGGAGACAACACTCTGAAGGTGAATTGGACCTTCTCATAAAGCACTTTATTGCGCAGTCAGAGCCAAGACCCCAGAGGAACTGACTGCCAGCCAGCATCTGGTATCATCTAAATCAAATGGTCCAAAATCACGTTAGGGCTGAGAAATGCCTATTGTAGAGTCATTCTTTTGTCTAGCACCTGTTATTCCCTGAGCCCTGAATCTCAAGCCATATGCTGTGTCACAAATATGATTTTAACACAGGAGAAGATTTCTCATAGGAACACATAAACCCTCCCTTGGAATCCTTATCCATTTGATGTTTTGATGCAACCTTATCTTCTCAGCATCCAAGTGAGGATGAAGCCTCACGAGATGGAGCTCACCCTGAAGACAGCGCCTACATATTCCGGACACCCATCCCACACGACACAGAGAAGGCCCATCTCCTACAGACACAAGACTACCTGTCCAGCCAGGAGCTCAGGCACAGGGCACCTCACAGATTGGAGGCACCCACGGCCCTGCCTCCTAGCTTACCTGCTGCCACCATGCACCAAAGCAGGAACGGGGCGTCTAATTTCTGAACCACATCCCTTGGCAACTTACATTTTACAAGGCTCAACAGATCAGAGCTACATTTATTGCCGTTTTATTAACGTAAAGTGTACTGCCAGTGTCACATGGGCATCTAAGGCGAAAGCGGTCACTCCTCCTGCCTGTCTCAGGCGGAAAGCCACACTCACCTTCGGCACCCAGTTACGAGAGGTGACACGCAACACAGAGCTCCTCAAAGGGTGAATTCCTCAGCTGACTGCACCGGAAGTCACCAAGCTGCTGGAGTTCTCCAAATTCTCCTGTCTAATTCAAATCTCAGCAGAGAGTGGCGATCCAGGAAGTTGCTCGAAGAAAAGGAACGTAGGAAATCTGAAGAGACAGAAAACACGGTTTATCAGGGCAGCTCGCTTGTTGGATTCTAAGTTACTGCTTGAGAAATAACTGATTATTTGTTTGCCTGAAACCAATACTTTGACTTGTTGTTGTCGTTCAGTCACTCAGTTGTGTCCACCTCCTTGTGAGCCCAGGGACTGTAGCCTGCCAGGCTCCTCTGTCCATGGGATTTCTCAGGCAAGAATACTGGAGTGGGGTGCCATTGCCTTCTCCAAATTTTTAATTGACCCCAGGAAAAAATGTGCTTTATATTTACCGACCTCGACCCAAACAAAACCTTCTTTGCCCTGCTCTACTTTCCAGACCCTGGGTCAACGTGGAGGCAGAGGGTAGGTGGGGACCCCCTGGGGGATAACCGAGGGACCCAAGCTCCCAGATCTCTTCCAGCCCCCTCCCCACAATACCGCTGCCCACGCCCTCCAAGCCTGCTGAAAACAAAAGAGCAGCTGCCAAGTGGAAATTCAAAAAGCCCGTCTGGGAGCCTAATTAGGGAGAAGAATTGCAGAGCATGGATATCACGTAGAGATTTCATCTCCTGCGCGGACCGTTCACTGAGAAAGGCCCCACCAGACCCACAGCTTCGTCCTTATCGGGATGAACACACACACACTCTCTCTGTCTCACTACTATATATAAAATAGATAGCTAACAAGGACCTACTGTATAGCACAAGGAACTCTACTCAATACTCTAATGACATATACGGGAAAAGAATCTGAAAAAGAGAGGCTATACTGTATGTATATGTCGTATGCATGACTGAGTCACTTTGCTGTACAACGGAAACTAACACAACATTGTACACCAGCTAGACTCCAATAAAATTTTTTTAAAAGAAAATATCGCTACAGGAATCTGGAGACAGCATCCTGAAATTACAGAGGAGGAGCCGACAGAGGGGACCCGCAACCCCCTCCCTCCCGGCCGTGGGACTTGGCTTCATGGCCCCCCATATCTGGGTACCTATTTTCAGTCCTGATTTGTCCTTTGAGGGGACCCTGAGGCACTGTGGACTCCAAGGGGGTTCACTGGCATCTTTAATTATGCTTCAAACCCTGAAGGGATCTATCCCGACCATTCACTTGTACTAGATCTATGAATTCATCAAACCATGATGATGACTCACATTATTAAACATCCCATAGAAGAGTCAAGTTCTATTTTAGTCAAATAGAAAAGGATAATTCAGGGAAGGCGTTCATAAAAATGTTATAAGGCAAGTTCATAAATCTTGATTAAAAAATGAATTCCACTTATGCATTCTCTGGTATTATTTTAAGGGCGTGAATGATTTTTGTTTTGTTTTGTTTTAATGTATATTTAACACAAGGGAAAGGCGCTGGGCAGACATACCAGGGATATGAGACCTGGACGAGATCTTAGACGTGACCAGGATGGCGGCCTTCCCTCTGCCGAATGTTTTCAGAAACAAGACAGAAAACAGATGCTTTGCTATCTGGACTCCAGTCCTGACCAAGGATTCTGATTTCTCACTGTGGGCCTGACACATGCCACTTACTGGAGAAACCCACTGGCTAAACACAGCTATGTCTGCAAATACCACCTCTGTATTAGTATTTTCAGGGGTTCTTCTGGACATAAGTGTAGCTTTAAAATTTTCATTGAAAAGTGAATGTGCCTGGAGTCAGAGCTCAAGCCAAGGCCCCTGGGCGTCTGGGGGGCTATCTGAGTTGCCCCCAGTGTGCACAGTGCTCTCAAAGTGTATGTATATGTGTGTGTGTTTTAATCCTCCCAATAACCTCCTGGGATAGATACTAATATTCACTTTGGCACAGGACTTAATGTTCTCAGAGAGGCAGAGATTTTCCTTAGCAGGCATGGAGTGAGCAACGCAAGCCTCCAAAGCTGAATCCACCACACCCGCAGAAGCCTGGTGCCAGAGAATTTATCTTCCCTCCCAGTTCACCAGCACCACGACCTGGGTCTGGAAGTCTTGTCCTCTGACACTTGCTGTGGCCATCCAGGTGGATGCCCAGGACCTGAGCCAATGACAGGGTTCGAACCAGAGCCTCCCTGGGAAAGACTGAGGGCAGGAGGAAAAGCAGGTAGCAGGGGATGAGATGGTTGGATGGCATCACTGGCTCGATGGACGGGAATTTGAGCCAACGCCGGGAGAGAGTGGAGGAGCCTGCAGCGCTGCAGCCCATGGGGTCACAAAGAGTCAGACGCAGCTGAACAACAACGAAGACGGCCTGGCCACCTGAGACCCGAGTGTGTGAGATGGAGGGTGGTGTTTTCTTCAAGAAAAGCATCTCGCCGACCAAGTGTCAGTGCACGAACCCCACACCTTCCGCAGAAGTGAACACAGAGACCAAGCTGCTCCCTTGCTGGGTTTCCATGAAGTCCACCCACGGCCACATTTAACGTGGACTATTCAAAGCCTCTGTTAAGGAACGAGCACTTCAGATCAGGTCTTCAGTACAACCTCTGATAGAATCCACCAGGAAAGCATACACTTCGTAGAAAACCACCTCTGACTGGCAACACTGCCAGGTTTAAGGTCACTGGGGCCAAGGTGGTCGCTGGAGGACATTTCACAGCCTGCTCAGGCAGGAAGGGACAGTACATGCTTGTCTTTAAAGGCATCTCCCCACAAGCACCACTTGCATCTCCCCATAGGAATTAAAGAGATGAGGACAGAGTAGAAGGAAATTAACATGAATACTAAATGCACCCCTTTCTTCACAATGACCTGGACCCCGATCATTCTATCACGGCAAAACCAAAGGACTATCTGAATTTTCTGCAATACTGAGGTTTTCTTTTTCTCAACTGTGTTTTGAAAAGCCTGGGCCCAACCTGGGGTTCTCCCCGGTCTCAGGGGGCATTCAGCCAGGACACCAGCCAGGCACCAGCGAGGGTGCTCGGGTCAGGTGGCTGCCAACCAGCAGCCCTGCCTGTCCCCACGGGCCTGGCCTCTGGACACCCAAAGCAGCTGTCCCAGCCCCGCCTGAACTCCAGGTGCCCCACGGCACCTGCCCCGGCTGCTTTTCTGGGCCACCTGGGTGGTTTCCTCTGAACCTCAGTGGACGTGGCCATTCAGGGCTGGTGTCCATCACTGACAGGCTTCCCTGCAGGATTAATGAGAAGCCCATGACCTTCCACAGAGGCCAAAGCCTGGAGCCCCGCCTCTTTGGGCAGGATGGACATGCAGTCCTGCCTACTGCCCAGATGACGTGAATCCCCTAAAGGCTCCCCATGAAGACCAGCACTCCACCTCCCAACCCATAGAAGCAGAGAAGCGACTGGACAGGTCCCAGGGACACTGTGTTGGTGGCTCCACCTTCACCAAAGCCTCATCCACCCTCACGGCAGCCCAGGAAGACACACCTCATCGCCGGCTCAGGAACCAAACCACCAGACCCTCAGGCCCAGAGCCAGGATTCAGACCCAGGCCCGCCTGACTGCAGAGCCCCACTGGACTCTTTCTCCCAACATGGATCACCACTAAAGGGCCAGAACCTCCAGACCTGGGCAAAGGTCATCTGTCACCGCCATCAGTCTGGAGTGTCTGCCACAATGGGAGCCCGGCTTCTGCCTCTCAAATCAGGGAAGGACAGTATCATAGTTTCTAAGATGCAAGTCCATGACCACACAGGCCACCTTAATCTGAGAACAAACTTGTGGTTACCAAGGGGTGGGATGGGGATGGATGGGGAGATTGGGGTTAGCAGATATAAGCTATTATCTATAGGATGGATAAACAACAAGGCCCTACTGTATAACACAGGGAATTATATTCAACATCCTGTGATTCAGACTTAGAGAATGAACTTAATAGTTGCTGGAGGGAGGGATGGGGGGAAGGGATAGGTAGGGAGTTTGGGATGGAAATGAACACACTGCTGTATTTAAAATGGATAACTAACAAGGACCTACTGTATAGTACAGGAAACTCTGCTCAGTGTTACATGGTAGCCTGGATGGGAGGGGACTTTGGGGGAGAACGGATACACGTGTATGTATGGCTGAGTCCCTTCACTGTTCACCTGAAACTATCACAACATTGTTAATCAGCTCTACTCCAATATAAAATAAAAAGTTAAAAAAAAAAAAAACACCCTATGATAAACTATAATGGAAATGAATATAAAAAATAACATATATGTGTATAACTGAGTCACTTTGCTATACAGTAGAAATTCAGTAGAAATTAACACAACATTGTTAAAATTAATAAATAAAGTACATACATAAATAAAAACAAAGACACTATTTCTCTTAGATGTCAGTGCAGAAAAAAATTACTGAGTTACACTGTTTGACTGTTGAACACTGCACATAAGCTCAAGACTCTTGGATTATGCCAGATGAGTATCATGACCAAACCTCATAGTACATGAGTATGAGATAAACATGCAAAACACACCCAGTGAACTGCCTAGACTCCTAATCTGCAGGACAAGCTAAAGGCAATTATCTTTTTTCTTTTACTAAAAAGAAAACAACAACACTAATGCTTCCAGGGACAGGACCCCGCTTGCTTCTTAGTACTGTGCTCAGTGCTGACAGCCAGATGTGGGGTCCACATTTCAGAAAGTCCCACCAAATTTGGGCTCTTACTCAAGATAAAACTGTCCTGAAAAGGAAACCACCAGATTTTTCTGCCACCAGATTTTTTGGGGCTGGAATCGATTTAAATGATAACACTGGTTATCAGTGGACTGCATCTGTGTGAGGATCACAAGTTGATTAATAAAAATGGGGCAGAAAGCATGAGTTTCTAACTCTGAACAGCCTCAAGGAGATACCACACGTGGCTGGGGAGGTATGGGGAGCAGGGCCACTGGTCAGATGCCGAGCTCTGAGGGTTCTGTGTTCTGAAATAACGCAGACATCTGCCTTCAAGTCTTCTAGAACTGAAAAGAGAACAAAACTGCCGGCAGTGGGTCGACCATACACGCCATGACCGAAAGAAGTGGCAGGAGCCATGGGTCCCGGGCCTGCTCAGCCCCCACATGCCCCTCCCGCCCCACCTTGGTCCTGTTCCTCCACGTCCTCAGTCATGACGAGGTCTCGATGCCCCTAATCTGCAGCTGTGAGCTCAGCACACGGGAGTGGATGTGAGAATTACCCAAAATTGATGATGTGGGACCAAAAATGTATTAATACATTTATCTAAAATACCATGACAAGGAAGTCATAAGGCAAATCTTAATATGGACTTAAATTTTACGGTCGCTGCCTCAGAATTCTAGCAGATAGGAATGACATTAGTAACACCTGTTCTAACGCTTTGTAAGATTCTGTGTATATATTTGATGCTAGCCTCTAAGTACAACAGTCCCCATCCTCCAAAAGGCATCATAGGTGTTTCTCTGAATCTATTTCCACCAACCCAAATCACAGTTTGCAGAATCAACATACATGTAGGTGTGTGTATACAATCCTATATACACATACCTGCATATATATATATATACATCTCAATGCCGTAACTGGATAGTCCAGTTACACAAACTATTTTGCAAAAGGTCACCTGCATTCTTTACGAAGTGTCCACAGGATTTCATTGTTGTCCAGGTAATTACATCACAAATAAAAAGCATGCTGACCAAGATAAACCTTAAACACGAAAACACACTATTGAATAAAACCTCTTTTGTTGAAAAAGACAGAAGGAAGGAAAGACAGGAAAGAAGAAAGATATAGACACTGAATTCCCATCTGAGATAACTTAGACACACAGGTGATCTCAACGACATTTCTAACTGTGTTTGGCTAATGGTTAAAAAAAATACTTTCAGTGAACAAACTCATGATCATGCCAATTGAAAATGAATTTTAATATCATTGTGTTTTTAAAGTATATTTAGCTGCTTTTAAGTATTCTGAAAATGGTCAACATGACTCACCCCCATTTTCCCCAAATGCCAGATACTTTCCCACTTTTGTGCCTTAATGTCCATTTCCTCCACCATCCAGAAAGAGATTCACACCTGCAGCTTTCCAAAACCACTGTCCAGCCAAAACCAACTCATCGTCCAGGAGAAATGAACCCAAATGTCCCCTCTTCTGAAACATTCTACAGGAACGTCCATTCCTGCAGCGACTGCTCTTTTATAACCAAACCGCCCCCATTCAAAGGCAACACAAGTGCCTCCAGGAAGCGACCTCCACATGCTGCCATCCATATGGCTCAGCCACATGGCAGGCTCTCGACAGAATGACTCTTATCAGACATTCATCATCCAATTAACTTACACTTCCTCAGTGATTTCTATAGAATCTGCCACAATGGTGCAAAAACCTAAGATCATGGCATCCAGTCCCATTACTTCAGGGCAAATAGATGGAGATAAAGTGGAAACAGTGACAGACTACTTTCTTGGGCTCCAAAATCTCTGCAGTCATGAAGACACTTGCTCCTTGGAAAGAAAGCTATGACAAACCTAGACAGTGTATTAAAAAGCAGAGACATGACTTTGCCCTCAAAGGTCTGTACAGTCAAAGCTACAGTTTTTCCAGTAGTCATGTACAGATGTGGAAGGTGGACCTTAAAGAAGGCTGAGCACCAAAAAATTGGTGCTTTCAAACTGTGGTGTTGGAGAAGACTCTTGAGAGTCCCTTGGACTGCAAGGAAATCAAACCTGTCAAACCTAAAGGAAATCAACCCTGAATATTCATTGGAAGGACTGGCCCTGAAGCTCCAATACTTTGGTCACCTGATGCAAAGAGCCAAGAGCCAACTCACTGGAAAAGACTCTGATTCTGGGAAATATTGAAGACAAAAGGAGAAGGGGGCATCACCGACTCAACAGACATGAATTTGAGCAAACTCCGGCAGATAGTGAAGGACAGCGAAGCCTGGCACGCTGCAGTGCTTGGGGCTGCAGAGTCAGACATGACTTAGCGACTGAACAACAATGGCACCATTCAGTGCTCCAGGGTTTAGAATCCTCTTCTCCCAAATTTCAAACCAAGAGACCCTGAATTCCTTACACACAGCCTGATCCAGCTCCTGAGTGTCAACATGGAGCCTTCAACACAAATCAGTGCACAAATCAGTGCAAAAACCGAATGATGGTTCTGCTAAAGAACCATATGTCTTCATTTTATTGCTATAAATTTATTTTTCTTGAGTATGTCATTGATCAAATAAACTAGCAAGAAGCCAATGAGAGAGACTGAATGAATCAAAGAGGACTTTTAAACTTTTAAGCTCAAAAATGTATAGATGACTTCCCATGGCAACGGCCCAATTAATGCCATCCATAAAGCCATTCATACGCTGTGTCTGGGCTGAAATCCAATTAAGTCATTTCTGTCCAAATATCTCCAAAGAGCCTCCTGCTGAGCTCCAAGTGGAAATAAACATAAAAGCCAGATTAGCTGTGTAAGCACTTTCAGAGCTAAAACTCGACAAGAGCATGAAAATCTACATGCCCAGCTTTTCAACTGGGCACAGAGGAAACACATTTCAATGGCCACTTGGCAAAAAGAAAACCCACTTCCTCATGCAGCCAGGTTTCCTCCAACAACCCTCATCCACTGTACACATCAAAGAAAAGCTGAGATCCATTCACTTACATGCACAGAGAAACGACGAACTGGGCTCCACGATGCCATTCCGTGCAGAGGAAACACTCAGGACACGATTTCAAGCCCTCTCAGAATTCAACGTTTCCCTGGCCTGCTCCTTACAGAGGATGCTCTGAAATCAGTAAATTCTGAAATTCACCACTGTCTCCACACATATAACTTGTTCCATGAAAACGTGAACACAAAGATAGAAGAAAGTTAGGGAATGAGTTAAACCTCCACTGCGCCTTGTGATTCATTATTCAAATTTACAGCTCAGCAAAAGACAGTGTAGTAAAAAACAGAGACACCACTTTGCTGACACAAGTCAGTACGGTCAAAGCTATGGTTTTTCCAGTAGTCATGTACAGATGTGAGAACTGAATCATAAAGAAGGCTGAGCACCAACGAATTGATACTTTTGATCTGTGGTGCTGGAGAAGATTCTTGAAAGTCCCTTGGACAGCAAGGAGATCAAACCAGTCAATCCTAAAGGAAATCAACCCTGAATAGTCAACAGAAGGACTGATCTTGAAGCTCCAATACTTTGGCCACTTGATGCCAAGAGTCGACTCATTGGAAAAGACTCTGATGCTGGGAAAGACGGAGGGCAGGATGGCATCACCAACTCAATGGACCATGAATCTGAGCCAACCCTGGGAGAGAGTGGAAGACAGAGTTGCCTGGAACGCTACAGTATATGGGGCCACAAAATGTCAGACATGACCTAATGACTGAACAAAAAGACAAAAATTACCTTTGGATGATGTGTAAGAGCTGAAATAGGAGTGTTCTAACCACACACTTCAGAAATGGAAGGGTTCCCCTTCCCTACTGCCTGTTCATTGCACACAGAACCCACTGAGACCTGCTGAATCAGACCACCTGCAGCTGGTTATGACATCAGCCCCAGGTAAGAATAAAGGGATGCAAAGGGAAGAGGAGAAAGTGAGAAGGACAGAATCAAGAACACTTATTTCCAAACCCTCAGCATCTGAACACCAGGCCTGTCTGAAAGAAGGGGCACCCAGGTGATGAGGCTGGCCACGCCTTCACACGTGACAAAGGACACAAGGACTCTCTTCAGGGGACGCACAGCCCAGTGTACATCTTAGCAGCTGGGCACTGAGCGTGCGTGCTTAGTCACATCAGTCGTGTCCGATTCTCTGCGACCCCATGGACCATGGCCCACCAGGCTCCTCTGTCCACGGGATTCTCCAGGCAAGAATACTGGAGTAGGTTGCCATTTCCTTCTCCAGTGATAAAGTATGAAGTGAGTGAAGTGAAGCCGCTCAGTCATGTCCAACTCTTTGCGACCCCATGGACTGTAGCCTACCAGGCTCCTCCATCCATGGGATTTTCCAGGCAAGAGTACTGGAGAGGGTTGCCATTTCCTTCTCCAGCTGGGCACTGCAGAGACTGCCATTTAGCCTCAGATATTGGGTTTCCTTGGAGAACCTCATTGGTATAAATAAATGGAAGTCACACTTATTCAATGGCAATGTGACACATATCTGCTCTGTGCAGACACTGTATGTAAATAAGGCACAACACAGATGCCATCCTTCTTAGGGGATTCAGTCCAGGGAGGGATCAAGGTCAGACATGAGGTGACATGGCAGTACTGTTTTATCTGCTGCAAGAAAATTTGCCTAAAAAAAATTCAGTTCAACTTTTCTAGATAACTTCTAAAATAAAATAGATGTTTCCATCCAAAGTACCCATTAGTATCTGCCACCGTCTATGGGGTCGCACAGAGTCGGACACAACTGAAGCGACTTAGCAGCAGCAGCAGCAGCAGAATTTTAAAATCTCTAAAGGAGACAAGTGAGCAGTGTCTTATATGAACATAATAGCTTTATATAAAGGTGGTTTATGATGGACTAGAAAGCAGGTCTCATCTCTCCTTCCTGAGACTAACCTCCCAACAGTGAGAGGAACTGCAAGCTCCTTTAGGGCCTCTTCAGCAAGCAAATCCTTCCTAAGTCAAAAAATGACAAGTCTCCTAAAGGTTCTCTCTTCTGGACAGACTTCAAGACAAATCGCTCCGCAAGTATTTCTGAAACCCTCTGAGCACTATGCAGGGTGCTGGACATACAACAGACAAGACAGACGTAGGCTTCACCCCCACAAAGCAGACAGACAGAGGAGTGGATGCTAGGGGCCCAAGCGGGGACCTCAGGCCCCCGTGGATCACCCCACATCATCTCTGCACATGGCATGTGATCTCAGCAGGGATGTCCACTGCAAAGAGTGGACATGCCGATGATGCTCTAGACATGAGAACACTGGCTGAGACTGCGTCCCCCACAGGCAGCCTCACACCTTCACAGCCCATCTGGCCCCTCACACTACACTTGGCAGGTGGCTTTCTGAGAGGAAGCAGAGACACGTGCCCCTGGTGACCCTCCTCGTCCACTCTTGCACATCACCTGCAGTCCAGCGCTGCAGGTTCTCAAAAAGTTCTCATTCTGCTTCAGGCCTGGACAACCCGCCCCCATCCATCCACTCCTCACCTGCAAACCCCATACACCTGTCTCCAGGGCACCATCCATGCTATGGTACAGACCATAGCCAAGGGCAGGACGCACCTGACACCTTCCTTGGGGAGAATCAAACTAACAGCCCCCACTCTGGGGACACCCATACTCCCAGCCATCACTCCCCACAATGGTCCTCCATCCAAAGGGACGGGCACGGCTCCACCGGGAATGCAGGCAGGATGTGTCAAAATGGACAGAAAGGACATGGCTGAGATGCTATCGGAGAGGAACAGCTTGAATAAACAGCACCAAACACTGAAGGACAGGGAAGTCCCAGGTGGCTCAATGGTAAAGAATCTGCCTGCCAATGCATTAGGTGCCAAGAGACACAGGTTCCCTGGGTCGTGAAGATCCCCTGGGGAAGGGAATGGCAACCCACTCCAGTATTCTTGCCTGGAGAATCCCATGGACAGAGGAGCCTGGTGGGCTACAGTCCATGGGGTCACAAAGAGTCAGATAAGACTGAGTGAACACACGTTGAAAACTATCCACTTGTAAAACAAGACAGATGTCTCTAGGTTCTAAAGAGACAGGACTTCAAACTTAACATTCTCAACTCAGAAAAGTAAGGTAAGGACATTTCAGACTCTTTTCCACACATGTATTTATCTATGAAGAAACATAACTACCATTTTGCTGCCTGGTTAAGCTGCCTGCAATTACCGACCTGCTGTTCACCCTCCTCGTGCTGAGATTCATCACCCCAGTGAACTTAACTATGTAGCAGGAACCTTGGCAGGCTCACCACAGGCTCCTCCTTCTAAATACTCCATAAAAATATGTTTTTAACCCAAGCTGCGAAGATCTTTGGGGAACCTCTCTAGTCACCTCTGATGACATAAAGATGAAGTATTCCACTCTTCATCTTTTCTCTCCTAATCAGTCCCCAGACTAAGGTTACTGTTTATTAAATTGAAATGCAATTCACAGATCATAAAAATTCACCAACTAAAGTGTACAATTCAATGACTTTATTTTTTAAAAGTAAGTAAAGGAGAGATGTCTTTGTATTACAAGAAGAACAAGGGAGGGAAAAAACAAGAAGAAAGTGAGATGGCCTAAGTAAAGCTGGTAGTTGGGTATCCCTAGTGGCTCAGATGGTGAAGAATCTGTCTGCAATGCAGGAGACCTGGGTGCGATCCCTGGGTCTGGAAGATCCCCTGGAGAAGGGAACGGCAACCCACTCCTGTATTCTTGCCTGGAAAATCCCATGGACGGAGGAGTTGAAGTTAAGCTAGTAGTAAGCTATTTCCAGAACATTGGATGTACACACAAGAAGCAGCGGTCTTGCTCCAGTGAAGTCATGTGGGTGCCTGAGACAGGAGGAAGGCTTCCCTTGATGTTAGGTTTCAGTTGCCTTTTTAAAAAAATACATGCAGTAAAAATTTTCCAACAAAATAATAACAGTAAGTAGAAGAAAACAAAACTTAACAATGAACTAACTTTCACCCCTTTGTCTTTCACAGAATATGAAAATCCCACAGATACTTAAGTTCAAACATACATCTTCTGGAGGTAGGCGATAATTTAATCCTGGCTCTGAAATAGATGAATTACAACCGTAAATTAGTGAAAATGGGGTTGTAATTGGTTCTCCTAGGAAATGAACTGAATCAGATGAATACAACTAGCCACCCTGCAGTCAGCCCTAACCGAGGGCGATGATGACCACTCGGAAACGTGCAGTTAACGCCAGAACCTTTGGCCAGTTATAAAACCCTAAACTAACGAGTCCACACTGCAACACCGAAAGGTTTTCAGTGCCGGATTTCTGAACTGGTTTTCTTTTCTAGAAGCATCCTGTTTCCTTTTTGTCATGTTGTTCTGCTTTGGTGGGGGAGCGACTCTGCACTGCGGCACTCAGGCTTCTCATTTCGGTGGCTTCTCTTGTTGTGGACCATGGGCTCTAGGACGCACTTAGTGGTTGTACCGGCTTAGTTGCTCCACGGCATGTGGGATCCTCTCAGACCAGGGATCGACCCGGAGTCCCCTGCACTGGCAGGCAGATTCTTATCCACTGCACCGCCAGGGAAATCCCAGAAGCATCTTGTTTCTATGAGAAGGCAGACGCCAGCAGAATTCTGCAGTTTACAGCCCTTTGCTTTGTCTTAACTGATTATGGTTACAAAAGGCTTGGCACTTGCCCGTTAAGTCTGATCACAGGAGGCTGATGATGAACCCATGATGTCTTCTTTCACTTCTAGGAGATGCCTCCCCACCACCAGGCAGGAATCCTGCAAGGCCAGGACCACCACCCCTGTCAATCCTGAAGCCCAAAAGGCTGGCTGTCCAGAGCGTGGCCGCCCACACCTGCCCAGGAATGGTTAAGAACTGCCTCCCACCTGTCCCCATCAGGTCACCTGCCGCTAGAGCTGCCTGCTTCTCCTCTTTAGAGAGACATGGAAATCACTTTACCCTACACCCCGAGTTCAATATCCACCACTCAAAAATAGAACAAACCATTTATTTCTGTGCCAAAAAAATAAAAAAATGAACCAAAGCTTCAGACCCCTGTCAATATTTAAGGGCTTTCCCCCGAGTTAGTAGAAACGCTGAAACAGAAGTGAGCCCTTCAGGTTCTCAGTCTCCAAGGCTTATAAGGCTATCCTTGGGAGGCAGGGGAAGTGCTGAACGAGGAGGGGAGGTGGTATAAGACTCCAGTCAAGGGCCTCAGTTCAGTTCACTCACTCAGTCGTATCCGACTCTTTACAACCCCATGAATTGCAGCACACCAGGCCTCCCTGTCCTTCACCAACTCCCAAAGTTCACTCAAATTCACGTCCATCGACTAGGTGATGCCATCCAGCCGTCTCATCCTCTGTCATCCCCTTCTCCTCCTGCCCCCAATCCCTCTCAGCATCAGAGTCTTTTCCAATGAGTCAACTCTTCGCATGAGGTGGCCAAAGTACTGGAGTTTAAAGGACAATAAATATTGTATTTTTGGGCCATGGAGTTAAAATCAAAAGGAATTCTGGTGACTTGAGCTATTTCTGCAGGATCCCCCCCCGCACCCCCCCACTCACCCGTAACCATCACAGGGTACTCTCCACCCCCGCAGGTCCCCTCAAAGCAGTCACAAGAGGTGAAGTTCACAGGCAAATGTTTAACAAAACAATCAGATAAACCCAGCTCCCCAGGGCTAAAAACCAGTGAGCGGTCACCTAAGCGGCTAACTTTCCTAGAGACACCTCTTCCTTCCCACAGAATCAGCCTGCACTGCGCTCTCTTATGCCACAGGCACATGCTGATCAGGGACTTGTGCAGCTGGGAGAACTGACCTGCTGGTGGCACCTGGGGAAGAGCAGTGATGCAGAAACTAGAGAAAGGGCACCACACACCTGCCTCCTCTATCACCACAGGCAGAAGGGATGCTAAGATCCGAGGCCAGCGAGCCCATCATTGGACCAGACACAACTGCCTCCAACACCTGCTTCCAACGCTCTGCGATCACACTCCAGGTACCCCCCTCTGGTAATGACTGGGGGCAACCAGGCACCTTGCTGATACCCCTTAGGGTCCCCGATGTGAGAACAGGAGTGAGCCCCCCCATCGACATCACGTTAAACCACACAGAGATAGGACCACTCGCCCTCTTTGTTAGTTGAAAATGAGCATCTCATAGGAGGACTCTGGCATGGAAAGTCCAGAGATAGGAAAGCGACCCCCAGAGGAATGCAGAATGTTGTCAATGACGAGAGAATGTCCTAAGAGGCACAGCACTGCCAGCTGCCCATGGCCGCCCGCACCCACAGGCGCCTCTGAACGGGCATCTTTCTCGGCGGGCAGCACGTCAGGATGCACCATGAAGCCACAGCGCTGCCAGCACCTCACAACCTCAAGCACTACCGTCCCACGGGCAGTGGTCCCTGTGCCTGCACCCAGCAAGACGCCCCAGCTCCCTGAGACCCACCCTGAAGCAGCATCAGCTTCCCGCAAAGCACGTGGTCGCACATGGGATTACACCAGACTGAAGGGAACAGGGCTTTCTGTGCTGGACTCTGCACATGAGGTGGTAAAGCACAGTCGCTGGTGTCCTTCTGGCTTGTCTTTGTACACAGTTTTCCTATACTCCTAGACATAAAAATCTACTTTTACTGGGAAAGAAGAGAGAAAGGGGAGGAAAAGGAAGAGAGAGGGGGGAAGCAGGGAGGGAAGGGGGAAGGGAGGTAGAAAGGGTAGAGGGACAGAGAGAGGGAAGGTGGGAAGGGGGTGACCCAAGATCTCGAGGCCCCTTCCATTGTGCAGGGCTCTGACCAGAGGCAGACACAGGGCTGATACTTCTTGGCTGAGGGAGCTCCCCATTCACTGCAGGAGCTGAGGGCTCCCCTGGCCTGAAGTTGCAATGATCAAAAACATCCCCAGACATCTGAGATGTTGCCACATGTCCCCTGGGGATGAAATCACTGGGCCGAGACCCACTGAACTAGAATATATGTAAATTAAACCGACCAAGTTTCCTTTTTTTTTCCAACAGCAAAAACAAGACAGAAATATTCATGTATTTTCTAACTATTAATATTTTGGAATATGATTAGAATGTTCGGGCGGCAGCTGCTGTAATTGTGTGTGCTCAGTCGGTTAGTCGTGTCCAACTCTTTTTGTGACCCCATGGACTGCAGCCCGCCAGGCTCCGCTGTCCATGGGATTCTCCAGGCAAGAACACTGGAGTGGGTTACCATTTCATTCTCCAGGGGATCTTTTCCACTCAGGGATCAAACCTGCATCTCTAGTGTCTCCTGCATTGGTAGGCAGATTCTTTACCACTGAGCCACCTGGGAAGCCCTAGTTGCTGTAATTACCCAGTCCAAAATAACTGAATCAACAGGCATACTCAGTTTAACTCAAGGTCATGATTAACTAAGCTACAACTTGCCTCATCATTAGAAGACAATCTTCCAGTTCTAGTTTGGGGTAAGTGTGTAGACTGTGCTATTGTTTATCTAAGAAAACATCCAGTATTTAAAAAAAAAACACTATTGATACTATGTATAAAATAGATAACTAATAAGAACCTACTATAGAGCACAGAGCAATCAAGTCTGTGCTCTGTGGTGATCTCAATGGGAAGGAAATTCAAAACAGAGGGTTTATATGTATATCCACAGCTGCTTCACTCTGCTGTACACTAGAAACTAACAGAACATTGTAAAGCAACTAAACACCAATAAAAATTTAAAAACAAATATCTTAACTTATGAAGACATGTATGTACTTTGCATTACAAGACTATAAATAAAAGGAGGGAAAGAAAAATAACCCTTTTAAAAATAATGATGGAAGGAATAAGAAGAGAAGACAGAAACACAAAGCAGACCTCTCTGCAGATACCTCTTTGGCTCTGGAACCATGAAAATGGTTTACATAAGTATAAACTGATATTAATTTTTTAAGTTCTAAAAATCAAAAGCAAAATGGAAACAAATTAACCAAATTATATACTGAAGTGGTGGCATGAACACACAGAGGAATTGTTCCGGAAGAGTCTGAAACACAGTCATTTGGCTGCAGTTTCCTAGTGGGATAAACCCTGAGGACAAAAACATCTTCAGCTGTTTTCACTACTCACAGTGTGGGTAAAAATATTGGTGGAGCTATTCTAAACATTTCTATGGGTTGTGTATAAATAAAGTGGGATAATCAAGCAAACAGGTAATTATGTTCATGTTCCCAGGGACAAAAATTTTCAGCCTAAGAGAAAAGAGATATAAATATAAAATCAAAGAACTAAAACACCTTGTAATTCTAATTCTGAACTAGAAATAGTGTGAATTTACAATAGATTATGTTTTAAAAAAAATCAAAACAAGTAAATGCCATCTTTGAGAAATTTAAGTATTTCCTGCCATAACAGTAAAGCAGGATGTCACAGCCACCAGTGATTCCAGCCTTCCAACTGTGAATTCCTGAGCCTGGAGGGTGCCCAGGAAGCAGGACAATACCTGCTACCCAGCAGCTATCAGGCTGCAGCCACTCCCTACGAGGAGCTCTGAAGAACCCAGGTTGTGAAAAATGAAGGATGCTGGCCCCAGACAGCTGAGATGCATGAAAGGAAAGATTTCAGGGATCCCAGAATCTTACTTCCTCCCATACACAGAAAAGCACTAAATTCCTTAACACGAGATACCTGGTTTTCTTTAATTCACAAAAATAGTTTTGATGTTCAGACTACCTGCCCTTTGTTGCAATCTTCTATATAACCTGACTCCTACCCCATCTCCTTGGAGCAGTTCTCTCGGGGTCACTTGAGGTGCTGTCTCCTGAAGGCCTAAAAATTCCCCCCAGAATAAAACATAACTCTCAACATTTAGGTTGTGACTATTTTTTAAGTCTACACCTTTAGCCACTGAAAAGGCCCAGATAAAATGCCCAGCTCAGGAGTACTGAATGAGCATCCATGTCTCCTAGACTAGGGTCCCCAGATTCCACCTTCTGCTGAAGGGAGCACAGCTGGGAGGGGAGGCACTAGTGGAAGGGGCCTGGAGCCCCTCAACTCCTCCCCC
>SJYT01072956.1:136441-188994 GCA_006410635.1 Cephalophus harveyi | reverse complement strand
GAGCCCATCCTTGCATGAAATGTTCCCTTGGTATCTCTAATTTTCTTGAAGAGATCTCTAGTCTTTCCCATTCTGTTGTTTTCCTCTATTTCTTTGCATTGATCGCTGAAGAAGGCTTTCTTATCTCTTCTTGCTATTCTTTGGAACTCTGCATTCAGATGCTTATATCTTTCCTTTTCTCCTTTGCTTTTCGCCTCTCTTCTTTTCACAGCTATTTGTAAGGCCTCCCCAGACAGCCATTTTGCTTTTTTGCATTTCTTTTCCATGGGGATGGTCTTGATCCCTGTCTCCTGTACAATGTCACGAACCTCATTCCATAGTTCATCAGGCACTCTATCTATCAGATCTAGGCCCTTAAATCTATTCCTCACTTCCACTGTATAATCATATGAGATTTGATTTAGGTCATACCTGAATGGTCTAGTGGTTTTCCCTACTTTCTTCAATTTAAGTCTGAATTTGGTAATAAGGAGTTCATGATCTGAGCCACAGTCAGCTCCTGGTCTTGTTTTTGTTGACTGTATAGAGCTTCTCCATCTTTGGCGGCATAGAATATGATCAATCTGATTTCGGTGTTGACCATCTGGTGATGTCCATGTGTGGAGTCTTCTCTTGTGTTGTTGGAAGAGGGTGTTTGCTATGACCAGTGCATTTTCTTGGCAAAACTCTATTAGTCTTTGCCCTGCTTCATTCCGCATTCCAAGGCCAAATTTGCCTGTTACTCCAGGTGTTTCTTGACTTCACCACTTACCTCACCACCTGCTAATCAGAAGAATGTTCAGAGCTGATCATGCCCTCTTTGAACCAGGATTACAACACTCCTTACTACCTGCTCCAGGGCAGGACACACGGTTTTGCGGACTTTAGCCCGCTGTGGCCCTCTTTGCCTGGTAAAGCAATAAAGCTATTTTTTCCTACTTCACCCAAAACTCTGTCTCCAAGATTTAACTCGGTATCATGGTACAGAGGCCAGATTCAGCTTAACTCCAACAGGAGCACACACAATATCAGAGTCATCTTGCCAAAATCGGCTCTCCATTGTGGCCAGCAGCTTCCAGGACACAAGGGCACACAGGAGAACACTAACCGGGGGCATCTATGCCAAACCACAGGTAGGAAACCCAAAGTGCGGACTAAAGACCCATTTTCCCCAACCAATCTAACCACAGTTGAAAAAAGAGAGAGAGGGCAGAGAAATCAATAAATAATTCCACTGTAATGCATGGACATGAACGCCGAAGAATTGATGCTTCTGAACTGTGGTGCTGGAGAAGACTCTTGAGAGTCCTCTGGATAGCAAGATCAGACCAGTCAATCCTAAAGGAAATAAACTCTGAATATTCACTGGAAGGACTGATGCTGAAGCTGAAGCTCCACGAGAAGAGCCAACTCATTGGAAAAGACCTGATGCTGGGAAAGACTGAAGGCAAAAGGAGAAGAGGGCAGCAGAGGATGAGATGGCTGGATGGCATCTCCAATTCAATGGACATGAAAGTGAAAGTGAAGTCGCTCAGTCATGTCCAACTCTTTGCGACCCCATGGACTGTAGCCTAGCAGGCTCCTCCCTCCATGGGATTCTCCAGGCAAGAGTACTGGAGTGGGGTGCCATTTCCTTCTCCAATGGAACTTCAGCAAATTCCAGAAGACAGCAGGGAGGCCTGGTGTGCTGCAGTCCAGTTGCAAAGAGTTGGACACAATTTACTGACTGAACAACAATGAAGATTTATAGACCTTATTTGGATCTTGATTTGAACAAGTAAATGTTCAATAAAATATTTGAGACAGCTAGAAAATGAACACCAACTGCCTATTTGGTATGATTAAGGAATTTTTGCTAGTGGAATATTTGCTATATTTTCAGATGAAAGGATATCTGGGGTCTGCTTTAAATAAAAGTCGCTGGAGAGGGTGGCAGTTTAGATGAAAGGAGACTAGCCATTAACTGATGAGTCCTGAAGCTGACATATTCATGATTCCCTCTGTGATTCTACCTTCAGAAAACGACACTGAATTGATTATCCTGTTAACTAAGAAATCCCATGTTGCAATGAGAGAGAATGAAGAGAATCTGAAAATGCGAGAGCTTGAAGGGCCTTCAGAAACTTCCAGGCCACTCTCTATACACGAAGGCCCTCAAAGCTGTGGGACAGAGTGTGCTGCTGGCGGGGCCACAAGGGGAACCTCCTCTCCCCTCCAGGTGTCAAGGCCTCCCTGGGTAGAGGAAGAGGCCGAGGAGGCTGCAGAGGAATCTCAGAGCCTTGCACACACTCGGAAGCTTGCTGTTTACAGTCAACTGCTAACACACTAAGGCCTTTCTGTCTGCTGCTGAACATACTTTCAAAAAAAAATGTCTTTTTAACAGGTTGAACGCCCGCCCAAAGTGAAATTAGTTCATTCAACAGACTTAAGAATTTACTCAAAGGCTGAATATACATTAAAACATCTAGTTAACAGGACATGGGAACAACCTAGATGTCCATCGACAGAGGAATGGATAAAGAAGTTGTGGTACATTTATGCAATGGACTAGTTCTCAGCCATAAAAAGAATAAATTTGAGTTAGTTCTAGTGAGGTGAATGAACCTAGAGCCCGTTATGCAGAGTGAAGTAAGTCAAAAAGAGAAAAACAAATATCATATGTTAACACATGTATGTGGAGTCTAGAAAAAAGGTACAGATGAACCCATCTGCAGAGCAGCAATAGAGACACAGACATGTAGACACAGTAAGGGAAGGAGTGTGTGTATGTTAGTCGCTCCGTTGTGTCCGACCCCATGGACTGTAGCCTGCCAGGCTCTTCTGTCTCTGGATTCTGTCTATGAATTCTCCAGGCAAGAATGATGGAGTGGGTTGCCATTCCCTTCTCCAAGGGATCTTCCCAACCCAGGGATCAAATCCCCGTCTCCTGCGTTGCAGACAGATTCTTTGCCACTGAGCCACCAGGGAAGGGGAAGGAGAGGCTGTGACAAACAGAGGGGGTCGCACTGAAACGCATACACTACCATATGTAAATTAGATGGGCTTCCCTGGTGGCTCAGAGGTTAAAGTGTCTGCCTCGAATGCGGGAGACCCAGGTTCAATTCCTGGGTTGGGAAGGTCCCCTGGAGAAGGAACTGGCAACCCACTCCAGTACTCGTGCCTGGAGAATCTCATGGAGGGAGGAGCCTGGTGGGCTACAGTCAACTCAACCTGGTGTTCTGTGACAACCTAGAGGGGTGGGATGGGATAGGAAGTGGGAGGGAGGTTCAAGAAGGAGGGAACATACGTGCACCTATGACTGATTCATGTTGATGTGTGGCAGAAACCAACACAACACTGTAAAGCAATTACCCTCCAATTAAAAAAAAATTTTTTTTAAACATTTAGTGTCCCATGAAAACAGTGACTAACAGCAGCTGTGTCATGTTCACACACCGAACAGACTCTGCACGCTCCTCCCAGTCACAGGCTGCAGGAAGGATGCCAGGCACTGATTTCTCTGAATCATAAAATTATAAAGATGAAAACCTACATGAAGCCCTTCCTTACAGAGGTCACTGTGATCCCTTAAGTGAACCAATCGCACATGCTCCTTATTCTGGAGACGTTCACCTTATAAAACCAAGCGACATAAACATGCCATAAACAACACACATGATCGTACAAGCAAAGTGTAAGGACATCCCAGGGACTCAAGATACCCCTGATGGAAGCACTGGCTGGTAAGGACACGAGAAGGCTCAAGTGCATTCTCAAAGCCCACACCCCACACACCCTCAACTCCTGCCGGTCCCTCAGGACAGGCATCCTGAAGTCCACATAGCTCACTACTAGTAGTCCAGGGTGCGAAGGCAGACGAGGTTACAGGGAGGAGAGGAAAAATGGCCAATTCCTTACAGTATGGCTGTAACTGACATTACTTCCCCAGGCTCCTCCAGATGAAATCAACATTCTCTTACCAATTGTGCACGTGTGTGTGCTCAGTCACTCAGTCGTGTCTGACTCTTTGTGACCCCATGGACTGTAGCCCACCAGGACCCTCTGTTCATGAGATTTCCTGGGCAAGAATACTGGAGTAGTTTGTCATTTCTTCCTCCGGGGATCTTCCTGACCCAGGGATGGAATCAGTGTCTCTTGTATGTCCTGCATTGACAGGTGAATTCTTTACCACTGAGCCATCACTCTTACAAATTACTAGATTTAAATCCTAAAGGAAAGGATGAAAACTCTTCTGCTCTAAGCCTTTCTTTTAACCCAGGAGAAAAGGTAGGTGCAGGACAGGTGAGCCCCAGGCCACCGGGTTTCAGGGTGGCTCACACGGTATGAAGCACCTTCCAGTTATGGTCACTTTAGTCCAGTATATTTCCAGAGCCCCAGGGTGTCCAGAGCTGGAGGGGCAGCACCAAGGCAGAGTCCTTCACCTCCTGCCAAGCTCCAGTGACAAGAGAACCATCCTCAGGTTCATTTCTCTGTTGATGCAAAAGCAGGACTGTTGGGTTCTAGCTGATTCTTTGTGAATCCCTGTGAACACACAGGCACGAGCTACCTGGCTAGACCCCTCCTGGGGCACGACTCAAGAGGCCAAAGCTGAAGGGCCAATCCTCCAACCACGCCCTGACTGCATACCAGCTGGCAGCACCAGCCACCTGGACTTACAGAAAGGGGGCAAGCAGCTGAAGACAAACTCCACCTGGCTCCACCTCCATCAGCTGCGCCCAGAACAGAGGCCACAGGTGCCTGCAGCCCACCTGGTGCTGCGCTGTCTCCTAAGAGTGAAGACAGGCTGGGGGGCAGCGAGACCCCTATCAGTGGTGAGACACTCCATGCAGCCGTCCCCTGAAACAGGGGCCCCAGAGGGCTCCTCTGGGTGGCGGCCTGGGTTGGGGGGAGCACCAAGGGGCCAGCGGAAGTGGTGGGGCTCCCAGGCCCCCTGCCCAGGGATCCACTTTCCAGCAGGCCACCTCGCCCGCGCCAGCCCCCGGCCTCACCCGCCTAACAGCCCAGCCCGCTGCAGACAGAGCACTGAGAGGCAGAGCCTGGCATCGGTTCCCATTTTGAGTCAGCAGTGCCACTAAAAATAGGAGGTGAGCGACTATACAAGCTGCAGGAAGTGAGGAGACAAGCGCCTGTCACTGTCATAGGATCAACCAGTTTTCATGACAGAGCAGTTTCCTAATGGCTACTTTTATCAATCTATGCAGGCCCTCCTGTGGGCTCCAAGGAAGCAGAACTGGGTGACATGTATTTAGCTTCCAAATCAACTCTTAATTCCTCCCACCGCACCAACAGGGGATAACACTTCACGCAGCAAAAGCAATAAATGCTGAGGTGTCTGCAGGCCAGCCAGTTCTGTTTCTGTTCTGTTTTTGATGTAATTCAAGGGACGCCTGAGGACGTTATGATTTAGACTCCGAGCAGACACTCCCCTCATCAGAGCAGGGAGAAGGCAAAGCCGACAGCCACCTGTGCAAAGTTGGCTCTTCCTCCTCATCTAGGGGCTCCACCCAGGCCCTGACCAGTAGCAGCAGCAGCAGCATCACCTGGGAGCTTCTTAGAAATGCAAATAATCGGCCACTCTGGACTCCTGAGACAGAAACCAAGCAGGGTGGGGGTTCGGGGTGGCTTTCTGTCTTAAAAAACTCTCCGGTTAAATTGGGACAAGTTTAAGAACCTCAGAGCCTGATCCTCAGAAGAGACCGATGGGCAATAATGCTTTACTCATTGTTTCTCAGACCTTTCTACTGGCCATATTAACAAGATGGTATTAACAAATTCTGGCAGGAGAATCATCTTCATCAGCCTGACCCTGGGAAACTTCTTCAGTGGAAAAGAACTCTCTTATCGGAATTGAAAGAAATATTAATAGGTTAATTTTTTTAATGAAAGAAGTTATTGAACACTTGGGATCAAGTGCACCCTTGGTTTGGTCATCACCCCATAGAGGGTTGTGGGGGGAGGAGGGTCCCGGTCAATCAGCTGATGAAGGGGGACAATTTCAATCCTTGGACCAGCCTGAGCACAGGCGCCTGAAGGCCTGGAAGAGGGGCAGATGGGCAGAGAACACGCATTAAATAGTTCACATTCATCGTATACTAAGTAGGAATTTGTCTCTATCCACTGAGAATTCTGAAATGATGAAATGCAACTTGAACACACTTTTAAGAACGCAAACCAGTAACCAAGAGATCCACGAGCTCCCCCGCTCCTTCTCCTCCGTCAAACACACACAGAATTAGTACAGATGGTTTTTGTCTCAAAGCACAGAGCACTGAATGGCAATGGTTTATGACTGATGTAAGCTACTTTAGAATGAAGAGGAAATGGGAAACTAGTTGGGGGGAAGTATGCATTTTATGGGAAAAGAATATCGAAAGATGGACTTCCCTGGTGTCCAGTGGTTAAGACTGCCTTCCTTTGTGGGGGTATGGGTTCAATCCCTGGTTGGGGAGCTAAGTTCCCATGTGCCTCGGGGCCCAAAATAAAACAGAATTAATATTGTAACAAATTCAGTAAAGACTTAAATAATGACCCACGTCAAAAAATATCTTAAAAAAAAAAAAAAAAGGAACATTGAAAGACAACAACAAAAAAGAAAGTCCTAGAAGACACTGGGGGAGGTTAGCAGGCTCTGCACTGGTCAACAGAAGAGTCTGACGCAAGCTACACAAACTGTGATAACATGCTGCAGCTATTTAAATACACAGAAATGTGAAAACAGTATGTTCCTGCCCTTACTCGACAAGAGATGAGGACGAGCAACGGTAGTTTCATCCCTGTTAAGGAGAAAAGTTAATCCAGGGAGACAGCATGCACAGGGCAGCAGGGAGGTGCCAGGTGCTTTGCAAAGTTTAATGAACTTTCACTAAACTTACCTGAGCAGGAGGAACCCCTGAGAACCTCATGTCCAGAGAGGAGTAGGAATGGCCCACAGTCAGAGAAGCTCTGGCGGCTTCCACATCACCAGTGCTGTGGCCAGCCTGACCTCTCCCCTGCGCTGGGCAGGAAAAGCCACTTGGGTCTGTGCGGAGCATGAGCAAAACTAAAGCCCAGCTCTCCACCAGCTGCCTTTGGACTTGAGTCCCTTCCATCTTTTGGGATAATAGGAATTATACCCACTATGTCTCTCCCCATGACCACACTGTGACTGCTTTCTCCCAGGACATCTCAGGAGAAAAAAACTTCTCATCAGGGAAGCCCACCATCTGGGAAACAGAAGCTGGAAGGGTCCAGGAGGGATCGACGGCCCGACAGATCACAGAGGGAGTGTTAGCACAGTTTCCCTTGTCTTCAGACACCTAGTATGTGGTACTATTTCCAAGGTCCTAGGAAAATTATACAGTTAGTATCTGGGAACTCAGGGATACCTCCAGGACCAGACTGTGGCCATCCTTCTGAAAGGCTCCAGCCTTGGGACTTCCCTGGTAGTCCAGTGGTTAAGGCTCCACCTTCCAATGTAGGGCGTATGGGCTTGATCCCTGGTTGGGGAGCTAAATTCCACATGCCTCATGGACAAAAAACATAAAATAGAAATGATACTGTAACAAATTCAAAAAGACTTTAAAAATGGTCCACAATAGAAAAAAAACAAAACCTTCAGTTCAGTTCAGTCGCTTAGTCATGTTCAACTCTTTGCAGCCCCATGGACTGCAGCATGCCAGGATTCCCTGTCCATCACCAGCTCCTGGAGCTTGCTCACACTCATTCTGGCTGGTAAGGACACGAGAAGGCTCAAGTGCATTCTCAAAGCCCACACCCCACACACCCTCAACTCCTGCCGGTCCCTCAGGACAGGCATCCTGAAGTCCACATAGCTCACTACTAGTAGTCCAGGGTGCGAAGGCAGACGAGGTTACAGGGAGGAGAGGAAAAATGGCCAATTCCTTACAGTATGGCTGTAACTGACATTACTTCCCCAGGCTCCTCCAGATGAAATCAACATTCTCTTACCAATTGTGCACGTGTGTGTGCTCAGTCACTCAGTCGTGTCTGACTCTTTGTGACCCCATGGACTGTAGCCCACCAGGACCCTCTGTTCATGAGATTTCCTGGGCAAGAATACTGGAGTAGTTTGTCATTTCTTCCTCCGGGGATCTTCCTGACCCAGGGATGGAATCAGTGTCTCTTGTATGTCCTGCATTGACAGGTGAATTCTTTACCACTGAGCCATCACTCTTACGAATTACTAGATTTAAATCCTAAAGGAAAGGATGAAAACTCTTCTGCTCTAAGCCTTTCTTTTAACCCAGGAGAAAAGGTAGGTGCAGGACAGGTGAGCCCCAGGCCACCGGGTTTCAGGGTGGCTCACACGGTATGAAGCACCTTCCAGTTATGGTCACTTTAGTCCAGTATATTTCCAGAGCCCCAGGGTGTCCAGAGCTGGAGGGGCAGCACCAAGGCAGAGTCCTTCACCTCCTGCCAAGCTCCAGTGACAAGAGAACCATCCTCAGGTTCATTTCTCTGTTGATGCAAAAGCAGGACTGTTGGGTTCTAGCTGATTCTTTGTGAATCCCTGTGAACACACAGGCACGAGCTACCTGGCTAGACCCCTCCTGGGGCACGACTCAAGAGGCCAAAGCTGAAGGGCCAATCCTCCAACCACGCCCTGACTGCATACCAGCTGGCAGCACCAGCCACCTGGACTTACAGAAAGGGGGCAAGCAGCTGAAGACAAACTCCACCTGGCTCCACCTCCATCAGCTGCGCCCAGAACAGAGGCCACAGGTGCCTGCAGCCCACCTGGTGCTGCGCTGTCTCCTAAGAGTGAAGACAGGCTGGGGGGCAGCGAGACCCCTATCAGTGGTGAGACACTCCATGCAGCCGTCCCCTGAAACAGGGGCCCCAGAGGGCTCCTCTGGGTGGCGGCCTGGGTTGGGGGGAGCACCAAGGGGCCAGCGGAAGTGGTGGGGCTCCCAGGCCCCCTGCCCAGGGATCCACTTTCCAGCAGGCCACCTCGCCCGCGCCAGCCCCCGGCCTCACCCGCCTAACAGCCCAGCCCGCTGCAGACAGAGCACTGAGAGGCAGAGCCTGGCATCGGTTCCCATTTTGAGTCAGCAGTGCCACTAAAAATAGGAGGTGAGCGACTATACAAGCTGCAGGAAGTGAGGAGACAAGCGCCTGTCACTGTCATAGGATCAACCAGTTTTCATGACAGAGCAGTTTCCTAATGGCTACTTTTATCAATCCATGCAGGCCCTCCTGTGGGCTCCAAGGAAGCAGAACTGGGTGACATGTATTTAGCTTACAAATCAACTCTTAATTCCTCCCACCGCACCAACAGGGGATAACACTTCACGCAGCAAAAGCAATAAATGCCGAGGTGTCTGCAGGCCAGCCAGTTCTGTTTCTGTGCATTCAAGGGACGCCTGAGGACGTTATGATTTAGACTCCGAGCAGACACTCCCCTCATCAGAGCAGGGAGAAGGCAAAGCCGACAGCCACCTGTGCAAAGTTGGCTCTTCCTCCTCATCTAGGGGCTCCACCCAGGCCCTGACCAGTAGCAGCAGCAGCAGCATCACCTGGGAGCTTCTTAGAAATGCAAATAATCGGCCACTCTGGACTCCTGAGACAGAAACCAAGCAGGGTGGGGGTTCGGGGTGGCTTTCTGTCTTAAAAAACTCTCCGGTTAAATTGGGACAAGTTTAAGAACCTCAGAGCCTGATCCTCAGAAGAGACCGATGGGCAATAATGCTTTACTCATTGTTTCTCAGACCTTTCTACTGGCCATATTAACAAGATGGTATTAACAAATTCTGGCAGGAGAATCATCTTCATCAGCCTGACCCTGGGAAACTTCTTCAGTGGAAAAGAACTCTCTTATCGGAATTGAAAGAAATATTAATAGGTTAATTTTTTTAATGAAAGAAGTTATTGAACACTTGGGATCAAGTGCACCCTTGGTTTGGTCATCACCCCATAGAGGGTTGTGGGGGGAGGAGGGTCCCGGTCAATCAGCTGATGAAGGGGGACAATTTCAATCCTTGGACCAGCCTGAGCACAGGCGCCTGAAGGCCTGGAAGAGGGGCAGATGGGCAGAGAACACGCATTAAATAGTTCACATTCATCGTATACTAAGTAGGAATTTGTCTCTATCCACTGAGAATTCTGAAATGATGAAATGCAACTTGAACACACTTTTAAGAACGCAAACCAGTAACCAAGAGATCCACGAGCTCCCCCGCTCCTCCTCCTCCGTCAAACACACACAGAATTAGTACAGATGGTTTTTGTCTCAAAGCACAGAGCACTGAATGGCAATGGTTTATGACTGATGTAAGCTACTTTAGAATGAAGAGGAAATGGGAAACTAGTTGGGGGGAAGTATGCATTTTATGGGAAAAGAATATCGAAAGACGGACTTCCCTGGTGTCCAGTGGTTAAGACTGCCTTCCTTTGTGGGGGTATGGGTTCAATCCCTGGTTGGGGAGCTAAGTTCCCATGTGCCTCGGGGCCCAAAATAAAACAGAATTAATATTGTAACAAATTCAGTAAAGACTTAAATAATGACCCACGTCAAAAAATATCTTAAAAAAAAAAAAAAAAGGAACATTGAAAGACAACAACAAAAAAGAAAGTCCTAGAAGACACTGGGGGAGGTTAGCAGGCTCTGCACTGGTCAACAGAAGAGTCTGACGCAAGCTACACAAACTGTGATAACATGCTGCAGCTATTTAAATACACAGAAATGTGAAAACAGTATGTTCCTGCCCTTACTCGACAAGAGATGAGGACGAGCAACGGTAGTTTCATCCCTGTTAAGGAGAAAAGTTAATCCAGGGAGACAGCATGCACAGGGCAGCAGGGAGGTGCCAGGTGCTTTGCAAAGTTTAATGAACTTTCACTAAACTTACCTGAGCAGGAGGAACCCCTGAGAACCTCATGTCCAGAGAGGAGTAGGAATGGCCCACAGTCAGAGAAGCTCTGGCGGCTTCCACATCACCAGTGCTGTGGCCAGCCTGACCTCTCCCCTGCGCTGGGCAGGAAAAGCCACTTGGGTCTGTGCGGAGCATGAGCAAAACTAAAGCCCAGCTCTCCACCAGCTGCCTTTGGACTTGAGTCCCTTCCATCTTTTGGGATAATAGGAATTATACCCACTATGTCTCTCCCCATGACCACACTGTGACTGCTTTCTCCCAGGACATCTCAGGAGAAAAAAACTTCTCATCAGGGAAGCCCACCATCTGGGAAACAGAAGCTGGAAGGGTCCAGGAGGGATCGACGGCCCGACAGATCACAGAGGGAGTGTTAGCACAGTTTCCCTTGTCTTCAGACACCTAGTATGTGGTACTATTTCCAAGGTCCTAGGAAAATTATACAGTTAGTATCTGGGAACTCAGGGATACCTCCAGGACCAGACTGTGGCCATCCTTCTGAAAGGCTCCAGCCTTGGGACTTCCCTGGTAGTCCAGTGGTTAAGGCTCCACCTTCCAATGTAGGGCGTATGGGCTTGATCCCTGGTTGGGGAGCTAAATTCCACATGCCTCATGGACAAAAAACATAAAATAGAAATGATACTGTAACAAATTCAAAAAGACTTTAAAAATGGTCCACAATAGAAAAAAAACAAAACCTTCAGTTCAGTTCAGTCGCTTAGTCATGTTCAACTCTTTGCAGCCCCATGGACTGCAGCATGCCAGGATTCCCTGTCCATCACCAGCTCCTGGAGCTTGCTCACACTCATGTCCATTGAGTCAGTGATGCCATCCAACCATGTCATCCTCTATCACCCGCTTCTCCTCCTGCCTTCAATCTTTCCCAACATCAGGGTCTTTTCTAATAAGTCAGTACTTCGTATCAGGTGGCCAACGTATTAGAGCTTCAGCTTCAGTTCTTCCAAAGAATATTCAGGACTGATTTCCTTTAGGATGGACTGGTTGGATCCCCTTGCAGTCCAAGGGATTCTCAAGAGTCTTCTCCAACACCACAGTTCAAAAGCATCAATTCGGCGCTCAGCTTTCTTCACAGTCCAACTCTCACATCCATACACGACTACTGGAAAAACCATAGTTTTGACTAGACGGACCTTTGTCAGCAAAGTAATGTCTCTGCTTTTCAATATGCTGTCTAGGTTGGTCACAGCTTTTCTTCCAAGACACAAGCGTCCTTTAATTTCATGGCTGGAGTCACCATCTGCAGTGATATTAGAGCCCAAGAAAATAAAGTCTCTCACTGTTTCCATTATTCCCCCATCCATTTGCCATGAGTGATGTGATCGGATTGCCACGATCTTAGTTTTTTGAATGCAAGTTTTAAGCCAGCTTTTTCACTCTTCTCTTTCACTTTCATCAAAAGGCACTTTAGTTCTTCGCTTTCTGCTATCAGGGTGGTGTCATCTGCTTATCTGAGGTTATTGATATTTGTCCTGGCCATCTTGATTCCAGTTTGTGCTTCATCCAGCCCAGCATTTCTCATCATGTACTCTGCATAAAAGTTAAATAAGCAGGGTGACAATATACAGCCTTGACATACTCCTTCCCAATTTGGAACCAGTCTGTTGTTCAGTTCTGTTGCTTCTGGACCTGTACAAAGATTTCTCAGGAGGCAGGTCAGGTGGTCCGGTATTCCCACCTCCTTCAGAATTTTCCACAGTTTGTTGTGATCCACACAGTCAAAGGCTTTAGCGTGCAGTCAACGAGGCAGATGTTTTCCTGCAACTCTCTTGCTTTTTCTATGATTCAGTGGATGTTGGCAACTTGATCTCTGGTTCCTCGGGCTTTTCTAAGTCCAGCTTGAACATCTGCAATTTAATGGTTCACATACTGTTGAAGCCTGGCTTGGAGAATATTTGAGCATTACTTCGCTAGCGTGTGAGATGAGTACAGTTGTGTGGTAGCTTGAACATTCTTTGGCATTGCCTTTCCTTGGGATTGGAATGAAAACTGACCTTTTCCAGTCCTGTGGCCACTGCTCAGTTTTCCAAATTTGCTGGCCTATTGAGTATAGCACTTTCACAGCATCATCTTCTAGGATTTGAAATAGTTCAGCTGGAATCTTTTATGGACTTTCCTGGTGGCTCAGATGTATATACTTACTTTAAATAAAACAAATTTTAATAAATTGTATTTATTTTAAATAAATTATGGAATTCCAGGCTCAATGGTTGACACCCCACAGTCCAGTGGCACAACTATGTGGCACCAAGGAGCCAAATTCAATAAATAACCAAATGATTTTCTCTTCAAGTTTAATAATTTGAGGGCTCTGAATGACTGTAAGGGACTTCCCTGGTGGTCCAGCGGTTTAAGAATCTGCCTTATAATGCAGGTGACACGGGTTTGACCCCTGGTTGGGAAACTAAGATCCTACATGCCTTGGAGCAACTAAGTCTGTGCTGCAACGAAATATCCCAAGTGACAGAACTAAGACTGGAAGCAGCCAAATAAATAAATACTTAAAAAAAAAAAAAAAGACTGTAAAGCCATACATAAAACACGAAGCATTCTCTTTTAGAGATGGATCAAAGAAATTAAAAACACCTGGGACCAGACAGCGATCTCAAATATCTAAGGAAAGAAAAACACTGCAATAACCACTCAACTCAGTGACCACAAAACAAAGCTCTTTGGAATTTATAATGCTCTCAGGCAACACCAAAAGAAGTGTTTGATCATTCACTCCCACAAAATAAAAGCTTTAATAGGAGTGAGTCCAGACAAGCACCTCCAGGGCATATGCCTGAAAAACCAGATATCAACACTGACCAAACAGTAACGTTGCCAGGACCAGCAGTTACTAACCTGCATCTTTTTACACACACAGCAGACAGAAAACAAAGCACTTCACGGATTACGAAGCACCCTTCAGAAGTGATCAGAGTTCAGGCAAACCCCAGGCCCCAGCAGTCCTGGACTGCCATCAGCCAACAGCATCACAGGGGACGACGCTGTGTTCTTCCCCTTCCTGCCCGAGCCATCTCCACCCACCTGTGGGAGAAGAGACGCCCGTGGGAAGGGAGACATCCCAGGATGATGTGGATCTTATTTTACCATCTCCCTCTGCCTCCATCCTTGGCAGACAGAAACGTACCCGCACGTGCCTCCTCATTAAACAGTAACAAGATGTTCCCATAAAACACAAACTCAGGTTCTCAGTTTAGAAAGAATTTGAGTCCCCAGGTGGTTGATCCCTGCAGTGACCATTGGCATTTCTGAGCACAGCCTCCCTGGAGCAGGGGCTGACCAGGAGCTGGAGACGCTGTATGCTATGCCATCCATGCCCCTGGACTTGGGACACCCTTGCAAACCTACTTGCAAGAAGGGACTTAGGGAAGCCTCCTCCAGTGAGTGACAAAGCACAGGCTCCCCGGGCGGGGGGAGCGGGGGGTGGTGGGGGAGCAGGGCAGGAACTGGGGGCCAGCCAGGCTCAGGCAGCTAATAGAGAACCCTGGAGGCTTCTAAACAGCACTCAACACACTCTCGCCACCCTGCTTGCTCTTTCTCAAAGAACACAGTTGAAAGAGAGCCCAGGACTTCTCTGGGGTGCAGTAGATTAGAATCCACATGCCAGTGCAGGAGACACGGGCTCAGTCTCTGGTCTGGGAAGATCCCACACGCCATGGAGCAACTGAGCCCACGCACAACTGCTGAGCCTGTGCTCCCCCAACAAGAGAAGCCACCGCAATGAGGAGCCTGCACACCACAGCTAGAGAGTAGCCCCCGCTCATCGTGCCTAGAGAAAGCCGGTGCCCAGCAACGAAAACCCATGCACCCAAAAATAAAGAAAAATTATAAAAAATTTAAAGAACAAAGAGAGCCCAACGTGAAGACTTGCTGCTGTCTTTCGGGCCCAAGTTCAGCAGCCACCGAGACCCAGGCTTACCCTTCCTAGGGTGTGTCAGGGAAGATCCCAGAAGGGTGACAACCACCTCTCAGGGTTCCGCCTTCCACTGACCCTCACTGGCCAACAAGACTCAGGAAGGCAGCTTCCCATCCACGGATCAGAGGCACCTACCACAGGGCCTGCCCTGGAGCAGCTCGCTGCCTGTGCTCATGGATCAGTTGCAAGTGGGGCTTGTTATGCCTTGAAATAAAGGGGCAGCTTATACCCCACCCATAGATGCAGCACAGCGGTCAGCATTACTGCCCCATCTCCCACGGAAAACAGCCTTGCAATCAGGAATGTCAGGGATGCTGTGTTAGCCCAGGTGACCTGAGGTCAGCTCCGGGGACGTCTGCTCTGTGGCTACTAGTGCTGAAAAGAGGCATAACTTGTACACCCCCCAACCCCCACCAACCCCGAGCCCTGGCTTCTCCACAGACAGGACAGCTGCAGCCAGACAATTTCAATGGGCAGGATCCTCCAACGCTAAGAAGTTACCAGGTTTTAACATTAGACATCATATGAGTTGAGCTAAACTGGCCGTGAAAATGAAACTATTCTAAGGAAGTAAAAAGAAAGAGAAGTATGGAAAGCAGACACTACCTACTAATAAAGTCGGGAGTGGGCAGACAGGAACATGGGATGTTACGTGCAGCAGGCACTCCCTAGGAAGATTTTGAGGAGGATTTGCATTAAGTTCAATAGTTAGGAAAAGATTGTTTTTTTCTTCCTGAGTCCTCAAGAAGCCTTCTTTCCAACCATCACCTGAGCGGGAGACGTGGCACCAGGAAGCCGGGTGGCAGAGGAACTGGCCCCTCCTGGCTGTGCCTGGGGAGCCGAGCAGGAGGGCTCAGCACAAGCGCCCAGGTGGATCCAGCCTGCCTGCCCACAACCAGTGCAGGAAGGCAACCTTCCCACTCAAACTATCCCAAACCAGTGATGCGTCACTGGATCCCTGTTCTGTATACCTGAAACTACCCAACACTGTAAGCCAACTGCCCTCCAATTTTTAAAATTTTTAAGAAATGCTGATGAGGGAGGCAGAGGAAGAGACCATCAAGTGGGACCCCCACAGCAGCCCATCCCCAGCTCACTCTCTACATCGGATGAGGCTCCTCCTTACAAGCCCGTCATGCCACTGGCTGGCATGTGGTCATCCTTCCCTGCCCCTCCCACTCCTGCCCCCAGCTTCCAGGACACAAGGAGAAGGGGACAGATGTCCAACCTGAGAAAGCAGCTCTCTGTCTCGTCAGAAACCCTCCCTCCACTCAAGGGATCAGGTGGCCTCAAGTCTTCAGGTCACTCAGATATGCTCACATCCATAGCTGTATGTGTGTAATCTCAACTCAAGGTATTTGCACTAAGAAACTAACAGGGAATAATATACATGTACATATATATATACGGGGTTTCCCAGGTGGCACAGTGGTAAAGAACCCGCCTGGCAATGCAGGAGATAAGGGTTTGAATCCTGGGTCAAAAAGATCCCCTGGAGGAGGAAATGACAACCCACTCCAGTATTCTTGCCTGGGAAATCCCATGGACAGAAGAGCCTGGTGGGCTACAGGCCACGGGGTCTCAAAACAGACACAACTGAGTGATGAAACTATATACATACATACATGCACACGCACAAAGTGAGTCAGCAAAGCCTTCGAGCCTGATGATGCTCCCAGAGTCCCTACACTCACACAGACAGCAGCTGGAGAAACACGTATGTAGGACGAGCACTGCAGAGAGGGCACGGCCACCGCTGGCCACGGACAGCACCGACCGCAGGGCTGCTGCCTGCCGAGCCACAGGCTCTCTGAGGCCCTGCTCTGTATAAACCTCACAACTATCCCAGGAACTAATTACTACTACTGTCCCCCTTTCTCAGATGAGAAAACTGAGGCACCAAGAGCCTTACCAGCCCAAAGTCAGTGCCAAGAGGAGGGCCAGGATCCAAGCCAGGATCCAGGCTCTCAGTACACCGGTGCCACTTCCCAGGAGACGGAGTGGGGGAATTAGGAGCTGACGAGTATTAACCAGAGAAGGAAGGCCTGGGCGTCATGCAGAGCCTTCGAAGGGGAGATGCCATTTTAGGCCCACAAGGAGGCAGTGGAGGTGGGCAAAGCGTCGGGAACTGCACCTGCAGAGGTCGGGCTGGGCAGACGCTTCCTGGCTGGGAATGACCACTGTGGAACCCCACCATACAGGGGCTACCCGGTGGACGATGAGGCAGAATCAGATGTGTAAGGAGCCCCTTGACTTGGGGAACAGCGAAGAAAGTGTATGTATCAGAAGGTCGACTCCAGTGAAGAGGCTGATGAGAGGGAGAAAGGTCTAGAGCAGGAAAACACGAGCATACAGCTGGCAAGAGACAGAGGCCCCGCGTGGATGACGGAAGGGAGCGCCGGCTGCTCGAGACACTGGTGACCTCAGCCACCTCTGCTCTGTGGCTGCAGGCTCAGCACCTTCCATTCTCAAAGGGGGCCCCATGTAGACAGAAAGATGGTCATCTTGTCCATCCCATCTGGACAGGTTGAGGGGCACGGGAGAAGCAGGATATGTGGATGGACATAGGGATTTAAAGCCAGAGACCAAGTGAAAATAAGGGTGTGTGAGCACGCACGTGTGTGTGCACCATCCTTTACATAAATTCACACATATGAAGCCAAAGTACAAAACCACAGTGATGGATATCTACATGTTTATGGCATCAGGCCCCAACTTATCCAAGAGGTTGAGAAGCAAAGGTTTAAATACTGAAAATTTCACTTCTGAAACTTACCAATATTCTACAGTAAAACTCATTCTTCTTGATTAATCATGCAATCAGAACATTTTTTCTATTAAAAAACATGTACCTCAAAAAAAAAGTACGCCTCATTTCTCATGCATTCAAAACATGCTTGGTTAAAATAACGCCATGTCATATAGGAAAGGCAAAAGTAAATAAACAGAAGGAGGAGTCACTTATGAAAGTCAGAGTAGAACTGAATTAAATCATTTCAGGATAGCAAACACACAAAGCCCAGAGAGTTCTAAAGCACCAAGTGTGTGGGTACACGTCTGCTATGAGGAGGCAAGCGGGGTCTGATCACACACAGTCCCCTGGATGGTAGTTCTCATGTGCTGTTTTTTCTCACATCAGTTCCTCATTTTCTACAGCAAAGAAAATTAACCCCATCATACAGATATACGAGCTCCCTGAAATCAATATTCTGCCCAGGATGTGTGTGTGTATGAGTGTGTGTTTTACTTCATAGACTCATCAAGAGATCTGGAGCCAAAGTTGGTTCACGCTCATGCTCATTCAGTCGTGTCTGACTCTGTGGCCCCACGGACTACAGCCCTCCAGGCTCCTCTGTCCATGGGATTTCCCAGGCGAGAATACTAGAATGGTGGCCATTTCCTTCTCCAGGGGACCTTTTCAATCCAGTGATTGAACCCAAGTTTGCTGCACTGGCAGGCGGGTTCTCTACTGCTGAGCCAGCAAGGAAGCCCATCAAACCTGGTTAGTAAGATAAATCAGAGTCCTCCACCTTCTTCCTCCTGCATCCCCCCTCCCCTGTGGTGGGGATAAGATTCCCCTCCTGCCCTCTCCCACCCCCACCTCACCCCCGCCTCCTCCATTGCGAGCTGGGTGACAGCTCAGAGTGTGTCCTCCACAGCGTCCGGACTCTGGGACAGAACTCTGTCCAGGATGCCCAGTCGGGCTGTGACGCTGCATCCTCCCCTGGCAGGGGGTAGAGGGGATGCTGCCACACTCTGACAAAGGACGATGCAGTGATTAGAAGAGAACTATTCTAAACAGGTTCCTCTGGTGACTCAGCAGTAAAGAATCCAGCTGCCAGTGCAGGAAAGGAGGGTTCAGTCCCTGGGTTGAGAAAATCCCCTGGAGAAGGAAATGGCTACCTACTCTCTTATTCTTGCCTGGAGAATCCCTTGGACAGAGGACCCTGGCAGGCTATGGTCCATAGGATCACAAAAAGTCAGACATGACTGAAGCATCTCAGCACTCGCAAAGATGAAAAAGTCCTGAATGCTGGCATTTTTGTCTCTTCAGGAGGTTTTCTTATAAACACTAACTGTTCCTAATAAAATTATTCTCAAAAATTGCTCAATTCAAATATTCTAAAACCAGACTTCCACATTTAGAAGACTATATTCTTAGAGCATATTCTTAAAGCTCTTTTAAAAATAATCCTTATCCCAGTTTATGTGCACAACCAGTTACAAGGGCATCCTTCCCTCCCATCCAGCAGCAGGGTACAAAGACTCCAGCCGAGCATGCAGACTCCACCAGGAGGCTGCCCGAGCCCATGCTGCCCCCTGCCCTGGGCTGCTCTTCTCCCCATCCCCTGCACATGGTTATGACCTGGGCAACCATCCGGTCAGACTGCACTCTCCGCCCTGAGGGGGATGGTCTGCTGACTGCTCTGCCTGAGAGGCAGGCTTCAGAGCAGGGTCAATGCCAGACACACACCCCTCATGGCCAGCTGAGGCCACTTCCCACCATGCACACTGGGAGGGGGACCGAGGCAGGGGCTTACTTTGCCCCTACAAGCCTTGCCCTGCACAGGGTCCCCTGCCAACATCCCTTCACAAGACACCTGCCCCCTGACAACTTCCTGTCTTGCTCAGGGAGCTGGAGAAGGCAGCTGTCATCTCCCTGAGCTTGCTGGGGAAGACAGTTGGTGCAGTTACCCACGAGCTGGGAGCCTCACAGAGTCTGGCCTGAAATGAGCCAGCTCCTCAGGTCAGAGGGGACCCAGAGGTGGATGGATGAGGAAAGCCCCCTGCCCTGGTTTGACCCTCATGACCTCTCACCCCAACCCCTTCCCTTCACTGAGAACCAGGGACTCAGCATCCTCTGGGCACCTGAAGCTGTTTCCTGTCTATCGCTGGTGAACTGTCTGCACCAGGGCTTCAAAGACAAGCTTGTCCCTCTACCCATCATGTGACATGCCAGGGGAACCAAAGGCTCCCAAGTCCTCACTTGGCACCTGGATGAGAAACATGCACACCAGCGCCCACGACCTGCTCCCCAAGCCCAGCCACACTGGAGCAGCGTGTAGCCACCTGTCAGCCCAGGCCGGCTGTGCCAGCCCTTTGGCTCACTAGTCCACACCAGCCGGTGAGCAGGGTCTGCAGATGAGTCGAGCCTCCACCATCTCTGCTGACCCCATAGGGGAGACACATGGCAGCCGCCACCCTCACCCACTGCAGGCAGGTGGCTTACTTGCTCCACCCACACCTCGAGTGTCCCCCCAGCCACACGTGGCCTGCTGGTGTCAGGATGCAGGCATCGGCCACATTCTGTGATGCCAGGAAAGAAAACCAGAAAGCTGTGCTTCCCAGGTCCCTGCCAGCCAGATTCTGGTTAGTTCTGCAGGACAGCAGCCTGGGTGCAACACGGCCAGAGGAAGGGCACATTTGCCGTCCCCACCCCCGCTGCCACTTAGGGAGGCTCCAGCTGCTTCCGGGGCTGGGGGCGTGGGGGCTGGGTGGCCCACAGCTCTGCTTCCTGCTCGGTGACCCAGGGCAGGGGTCCTGGACTTGCTCCCAGACCAGGGACAGCAGCAGCTTCTGGTTTCCATCTCTGAGTGACTCTTCCTGCCCCGTGGCTGCTGCGGTCCTTTATACATCCCCCATCCAAAATACCCAGGAGATTCCCGTTTCCTAGGAGAACCCCCAAAGAAGAACCCCATGGCCTGGGTAGAGCAGAGGCCACCTGGAAAGGGAGACAGCAGTGGTGACTCCCAGTGGAGCTGAAACAGAAAGGGACCAGGAAGGCGTGTCACTCTGCACCTGTCACCTGTGATCTGATGGTTCAGATCCTTGGAAACTGGGAAAGGCTGATGTCGCCCTGCAGGACAGGGGTGCCAGAAGCAGCTTGGGCAGCGGAGGGGGCCTGCAGGAGGGGCCGTGAGCGGGAGGCAGGCAAACTGCATCAGTCACTCAGTGGCCAAACGTGGAGAAAATTCGCAAGTTCTCTCTCCTAATCAAGTTCCAAGTATCAGAGTTCCCTCTCTGGGCCAGAGGACAGCAAGGACACCCACATGCTCTGTGGGTGGGGAAGGGAGGGGAGGCGCAGGGAGCAGCCGGCGACCACAGCTGCGTGGCCCTGCCCCGGCCATAGGAATGGCCCACCGGCCAAATGCCCAGTGAAGCGACAGAAGATCCTGACCCGCCCCCAAAATTTCTTTGGCTGCTTCCAAAGGACGTTGAAATTGCAAGATATTTGGAATGCTTACAGAAAGCAGGGAAAACAGTAGGAAGGGAGTTTGTAACAGAAAATCCAGGAGGCGTGGCCGTTATAGCTGGAACAGAAGCAGGGCGTCTCCCACTCCCACCCAGGACAGGAAGGGGAAGTGAGAGCTACCGGCGACACCAGACAGCAGTGCAGACCCTGGGCTCCCCGGGGAGGCGGGCCACGTGTGGCCTCCTCCCCACACCCTCCGTGCCGGGGTCAGCGACACCCACAGTGCTGTGCCAAACAGGCCGAAGCACAACACCACGGGCCCACTCTGCTCAAACTACGTCCTGGGTGGGTGTCATCAACTCCCTAAGCAACGTGGGGTGGGGGTGGGGGGGAATCATGCCTCATACTGGTTTTTGTTGTTGTAATCACAAAACCAAATGGGAACTTTGACAACCAGCTAGCCCACCTCATTCACCAATGAGGAGATTATGAGCATGACAAGCGTACAAAGAAAAAACATTCACACTGAAGAGTCCCAGTGAATCAGTGCAGCTCATGAAGCTCATATATGGGGAGGGGGTGGTGCTCTGGTTAGGCCAACCAGGCATGGGGGTCACAGAGGGAAAAGAACTCATTTTCAACAGGTATAATTAACTGATTATTCTTCAGTTGAAAGGTAGCCTGAGACAGACAGCTCCTTTGTCTACAGAAGAAGCTATTTAAATTAAGCCATAAACCCATAAATAATGTTTAAAACCCAAAGGAGACAATGAAGAACATAATATAAAGGGACCATCCTGACATGTGAGAAAAATAAACAAGTGGGAGGAAACAGAATTAATTTCAAAAAAACCAATTTGAAATTAAAAATTACAGTCTGGCTAAAAATGTATCAAGAAATGATATGTGCCTGGAGTCCACTTTACACTAAAGTAATAGGAACACGGTGGTGGGGAGGGGCAGGAGGTGGCAAAGATGGGACCAGAGTGGTCCCCAGAAGATGATCACTGGGGCTGAGTGACTGCTGGGATTCACCACTCTCTGTTGCTCAAAACTGTCTCTTAGGAATCTAAAAACCAACCAAATTCTCGTCAACTGTGTACCCCTGCACCACACACAGTGCAAATCACTTAGTGCAGGATGGCACATACACACTCCCACCCTGCACCTGAACACCACTGATTAGTACTTTCATGAAATATAGTTAAGTCAAACTCAGACCACAGGGTATTGGGACAGTGGCACACTACTTAATTTCTAAACAGTTCCATCTGGTAGCAATTTTAGAAAGTACTTTTTTCAATTACACATCATATAAAACTTTGTAACCATGTTACATTAGATAATAACAGAATTCCAAAGAAAAGTTGCTTTACTGATGACATGAGGTGAGGTGAGGTGAAGTCGCTCAGTCGTGTCCGACTCTTTGCAACCCCATGGACTGTAACCTACTAGGCTTCTCTGTCCATGGGATTCTCCAGGCAAGAATACTGGAGTGGATTGCCATTTCCTTCTCCAGGGGATTTTCCCGACCCAGGGATCGAACCCAGGTCTCCCGCATTGGAGGCAGACGCTTTAACCTCTGAGCCACTAGGGAAGCCCATCATACTGTGTATCAATCATGGGGTTTCTAGGTTGGCTCAGCCTCAAAGAATCCACCTGCAATGCCGCAGACTTGGGATCGATCCCTGGGTCGGAAAGATCTCCCGGAGAAGGAAATGGCCACCCACTCCAGTATTCCTGCTTGGAGAATTCCATGGACAGAGGAGCCTGGCAGGCTGTTGTCCATGGGGGTCACAAAGAGTTGGACGCAACTGAGCAACTAAACACACACATAGGATCAAATAAGTAAAGTGCTAGGCTTGTACCCGGCATTTAGCAAGCACTCAACACATTCTAGGGATTCCCTGGTGGCTCACAGGGTAAAGTGTCTGCCTGCAACACAGGAGACCTGAGTTTGATCCCTGGGTTGCGAAGATCCCCTGGAGAAGGAAATAGCAACTCACTCCAGTACCTTTGCCTGGAAAATCCCAAGGACAGAGGAGCATGGTAAGCCCCAGTCCATGGGGTTGCAAAGAGTGCGACATGACTGAGCGACTTCACTTTCACTTTCAATACACCCTACCCACACAGGCCACCAGATTCTGATTCATCGTCAGCCTTATTTTTGCTCAAACAAAAAAGACTGAGCGTCGGTCGGAATACCACCACACAGGGCAGACGGAAGGCTGCTGTTTGGAGGACCCCACGCCTGAAGTCTCCTTCACGCAAACACTTGTCAGTTAGGGTTCCTGGACATGGGGTTCATTTCAGGTCTCTGATACTTTTCTTATGATACAAATCAGGGTTCTTTTTCCTAAACAAACTGAACCAGTTAAACAAATGATCATCGAACTACCCAGAGAAGTCCACAGCACCAGCCATCCTCGGAGGAGCCTGGCGCGGGCCTGGGGAGCAGAGCATCTCTTCCCCTTACAGGACACCGGAGCCTAGAATAGTGTCCAGCAGAGAGCAGATGCTCGCATACGTGTCCAACAGGAGACTGAAGCACGAAATCTTTCAAGGGAGAGATAACCACATGCTCAGAAGCCACAGTATATGATTCATGAACCCTGATGTGCCCCCCAAATTCCTGTGTGGAACTCCTGACCCTCAAGATGATGGGACTTGGTGGGGGGCAATCAGGTGGTGAGCGTGGAGCCTCATGAAGGGGTTGAGTGCCTTAAAAGAAGGCCCCAAGGGCTGCCGGCGCCTGCCACCAAGTGGACACAGGGCGAGGCCCTTGCTGACCAGCTGGCCCTGGGATGTCAGATGTGCAGCCCCCAGGACTGTGAGAAGCAAACGCCCGTGTTTATAAGCACCCAATGTGAGGCATCTCATGATACCTGCATGAGCTGAGCCCAGACGCTGTGGTTGGGGTGCTATTATAGGACCAGGAAGCAGGGGGAGCTGTAGGTGCGACAGGGCACAGATCTTTCCATTGAACCTGGCTGCACACACCTGCTCTGCAGGCTGCAGGCACATCACGGGGGGTCATGAGCAGAGCACCAGAGACGAGGGGCAGCCATCCGAGGAGGGGTGGGGTGAGTGAAGCAGGATGGGCCCTCGCCATTCCCCAGACGTGGGGGACGCAAGGACCGAGTGCATCCCTGGAGAAGGACATGCCAGAATGAAAGCTGTTTCAGGGGGTCTGTGGGCCCAGAGATGGAGGTGCAGAGAAGGGAGGCTGCGCCCCCAAGATAACCTCTCTGTGACCACGGGAGAGGCCAAGGAGCTGACTCCAGAAAGGAGGACTCAGACAGCAGAACTCAGAGGCCCCACAGCTGTGTCGTCTCCTGCTGTGTCCTCTGCAGGGAAGGCCCCAAGTGGAGCCCCCAGCGACACATCCAGGCTCAGGGTGGCCAGGCATCCAAACATGAGGCTGGCCCTGAGTGGGGGTGGGTGGTCCACACCTGGATATCAGGCCCTTCTGGAAAGTCTGGGATGGATGGCTGACTGCGTGACGGATACAATTGAGAACCATGACGCTGCCCATACTCACGAGAGAGAGCAGGACACCTTCCTGTTTCTAGGCTTCACGCTCACTGACCACGGACAGATGGGTGGGACACGGTTGTGTTCATGTGAACAGACCAAAGGCTCTCTCTGGGGACTAAGCAGAGTGTTTGCTGGGCCTTCAGAACATTAAAATCAACAGTCTCACTCAAGGTTCTCCAACCTGGAGCCAGAAAAGACCAGCATCTCCAACAGGCGGAGGAGAAACTGCTCTATAAGTCCCACTAACATTCCCAGCAGGACACCTCCCCACCAGACACCTGCTGCAGGTGAGCAGGGCTTCCAGGTGAGGCTTCAAACAGGATGGTGCACCTGCTTGATCTCCCCAAGGCTTCAAGCTGAAGCCCTGGATGCTTCCGCAGCAGAGGGTATCTAGAGGGTGGCAGGGAGGGGATGGAAAATTAGGCCCTCCAGCTGCCCCAGGAAGGAGCAAGTCTGCCAGAAACCCTGGCAACAGCTGCAGGAGAGGCACAGAGTTGAGAGGGTGGATGGGCCTCACAGGAGAAGGGAGTCTCTGACAGCAGAAGGCCTTTCACTTGCGATGGAAGAAAGTAACGTTAGGAGCAGTGGGAAGCGGTGTTAAACCAAGTGTGTAAAGTGTTAGTCGCTCAGTCGTATCTGAGGTCACTTTGTGACCTCATGGACTGTAGCCCGCCAAGCTCCTCTGTCCATGGAATTCGCCAGACAAGAATACTGGAGTGGGTGGCCATTTCCTTCTCCAGGGGATCTTCCTGACCCAGGGATCGAAGCTGAGTCTCTCTCATTGCAGGCAGATTCTTTACCATCTGAGCCATGTCTGGCTTTTGTTAAACCAAGGCCCATGCTTTTTGTAGAAAGGGTTATGAAGTCACAGCCAGCCTCAGTAGCTCCTGTTAAGACTGAATGTTTGTGTCTCCACAAAATGCAAACACTGAAGACCTAAGCACCAGGGTGATGGCGTGTGGAGGTGATTCCAGGTCTAGCTGAGGTCATGAGGGGGAGGGCCCTGATGGGATAAATGTTCTCAGAGGAAGGAGACAAGGCCAAAGCCCTCCCTCCACCTTAGGAGGAAACAGCAAGAAGGAAGCGACTATCCTGGTGGCTCAGGCAGCAAAGTATTTGCCTGCAATGCAGGAGACGCGGGTTTGATCCCAGCTGGTGGAGGTGATGGAATTCCAATTAAGCTATTTCAAATCCTGAAAGATGATGCTGTGAAAGTGCTGCACTCAATATGCCAGCAAATTTGGAAAACTCAGCAGTGGCCACAGGACTGGAAAAAGTCAGTTTTCATTCCAATCCAAACAAAAACAATGTCAAAGAATGTTCAAACTACCACACAATTGTACCCATCTCACACGCTAGCAAGGTAATGTTCCAAATTCTCCAAGCCAGGCTTCAAGAGTGAACCAAGGACTTCCAGATGTTCAAGCTGGATTTAGAAAAGGCAGAGGAACCAGAGCTCAAATTGCCAACATCCACTAGATCATAGGAAAAGCAAGAAAATTCCAGAAAAATATCTACTTCTGCTTTATTGACGACGCCAAAGCCTTTGACTGTGTGAGTGACAACAAACTGTGGAAGATTCTGAAAGAGATGGGAATACCAGACCACCTTGCTGCCTCCCGATAAACCTGCATGCAGGTCAGGAAGCAACAGCTAAAACTGGATGTGGAACAACAGACTGGTTCCAAATTGGGAAAGGAGTACGTCAAGGCTGTATATTGTCACTCTGCTTCTTTAACTTATATTCAGAGTACATGATGTGAAATGCCAGGCTGGATGAAGCTCAAGCTGGAAACAAGGTTGCCGGGAGAAATATCAATAACCTCAGATATGCAGATGACACTACCCTTATGGCAGAAAGTGAAGAGGAACTAAAAAGCCTCTTGATGAAAGTGAAAGAGGACAGTGAAAAAGCTGGCTTAAAACTCAACATTCAAAAACCTAAGATCATGACATCCAGCCCCATCGTTTCATGGCAAATAGATGGAGAAACAATGGAAAACAGTGACAGACTATTTTGGGGGCTCCAAAATCACTTCAGATGGTGACTGCAACCATGATAATTAAGAGACACTTGCTCCTTGGAAGAAAAGCTATGACCAACCTAGACAGCATATTAAAAAAGCAGAAATATTACTTTGCCAGTAAAGGTCCGTATAATCAAAGCTATGGTTTTTCCAGTAGTTATGTATGGATGTGACAGTTGGGACATAAAGAAAGCTGAGTGCCGAAGCATTGATGCTTTTGAACTGTTCTGTTGGAGAAGACTCTTGCGAGTCCCCTGGACTGCAAGGATATCTAACCAGTCAATCCTAAAGGAAATCAGTCCTGAATATTCATTGGAAGGACTGATGCTGAAGCTGAAACTCCAATACTCTGGCCACGTGATATAAAGTACTGACTCATTTGAAAAGACCCTTATGCTGGGAAAGATTGAAGGCAGGAGAAGAAGAGGGCGACAGAGGTGAGATGGTTGGATGACATCACCGACTCGATGGACATGAGTTTGAGCACGCTCGGGGAGTGGGTGATGCTCGGGGAGTGGGTGATGGACAGGGAAGCCTGGCATGCTGCAGTCCATGGGGTTGCTCGGACACGACTGAGCCGCTGAACTGAACTGTGTTAGGAAGATCCCCTAGAGGAGGAAATGGCAACCCAGTCCAGTGTTCTTGCCGGGAGAATCCCCATGGAGGAGCCTGGCAGGCTACAGTCCATTGGGTTGCAAACAGTCGAATAGGACTTAGCAACGAACACTTTCACTTTTCACAGACCAGGAAGTGGGTCCCATTAGGAGTTAAATCAGCTGTTCCCTTGTTCCCAGTCTCCTTCCAGAAGGGTGAGAAACAAGGGTCTGCTGCTTAAGCATCCCCCTCCCTTAATCTGTGGTATTTTGTAATAGCTGTTCCAGCTAAGACAGCCTCTATTTAAGAAACACTAGCTTTTAAAAAATTTATCCTTGCCTCACAAGAAAATAACATTTAAAATAAATCACTGAGGCCATGTGATGAGAAAGAATGGGAAACTGCTCTTAAAATATCTGCCCGAAATATAACTCAGTTTTGTGTTTCTTCCTATAGAGTCAGAACGAAAACTGTGGAGGAGGATAGAGACAGTGATATTAACAGCAGGACTGTCAACACAGAAAACCCAAATTATCAGCCGTCTAAAAATCTACTTAAGGCACTATGGTTCTGCTGTTGTTGTTCAGTCCTGAAGTCATGTCTGATTCTTTGCGACCCCATGGACTGCAGCACGCCAGGCTTCCCTGTCCTTCACTACCTCCCAGAGTTTGCTGAAATTCAAGTCAGTGCTGCCATCCAACCATCTGGTGCTTCAGACAGTAAAGAATCTGCCTGTAACGCAGGAGGCACAGGTTCAGTCCCTGGCTTGGGAAGATCCCCTGGAGAAGCAAAAGGCACCGCACTCCAGTATTCCTGCCTGGAGAGGCCCATGGACAGAGAAGCCTGCTGGGCTGTGGGGTGGCAAAGGGTCAGACACGACTGAGTGATGAGCACTATAGCTTACTTCCCCAAAATGACTTTCTTGAATATCTGAACAAATAAAAAGGCTAAAAATATGTTCTTCAAATATATTTTTCTTGACCTGTTAAAAGTAAGATGTCTGAATGTAAAATAGTGAACTCAGACTCCTAAATATCAACATCCATATTCTAGGCAGGCAGCCCTCTGTGATGTGACAGACGATTCCAGCACTAAAGCAGGTCTTCCTCATTGTACCAATCAGCAGCCCTTGTTTCTGGAGCACACTCTTTGGAAATAATAGACATTCTGTAGCCTTCTATCAACAAGGAAATTATTTTAGATGTGATTTTGATCACACACATACATTTTACAGTCAGTTTCAGTACTTCTTAGCTATGGAAAAACACTGTATTTGATCACTAATGTAGCTGTAACTCAGAAAAATAAAATCCAGATACAAATACCACTCTTTAAAGATCTTAAACATTAGAGCTTAGTACTAGGTCCACTTCTAACTCAAGCTCCAATAACAGAAATTTTAATCATGCCCTTAAGGCTTAAGGAATTTCACCCAAGTCACATGTAAAATATTACATTTTTTTTAGTGCTGATTCTTAGAAATTTCTTTAGCAATTGTGTTCAACTCACACAGCTCCTGGACTTCCGCTTTTACTCATTTTGCCTCATTTTCGTCTCCACAACAACCCATTTTCCAGTGCAGGCAGCAGAGGCTTCGAGAGGCAAGACCACAGGCCTGAGACACGGTCCTCCCGGGAGACCAAGATATGAACTATTTCCCGAATCCTGGATTTAAAAACCTTAAGGAAGAGCTAAGAAGTAAACATTAAGAATGCAGACACGTCACACAAGGAAGGCAGACCGAAGCCTACGTGAGGAATAAAAATCCCAGCTTTCCTCTGCTTTTCCTCCTAAACCAGTTTTCCTGGCAGTGCCTCTGTGCACATGGTCCTCCCACCCAGGGAGGAGCCTGACTGCCCGGCTCCTCGGACGGGAGCTGCCCGGACTGAGATCTAACCGACCCCAGGGCTGCACGCACAGCGGATGGCGTGGCAGCTTTTCCATACCTCCCATGTCTCAGAAAACCTGCGGCCACAGCCTCACCACAGTTTAATGATTCTTCTTCAAGTTATTAGGAGCAGAGTCACAATTTCTGTGCTGCACTTATCTCTGAGCTTCCCTAGAAATGTTACTATATTTTCTCTTGCATCTGCTTCCTGAGAACCAAGAACAGGGGGAGTGAGAGGCACGGTTAGTTCAGAGGGTGGAGAGGAATGTCACATAAGCCATGTCAGCTGTTCCACAGAGGAGGGGTGTTCTCCAGGGGGCACGGCCCCGGGGAGGAGGGACGGGAAGCAGTGAGGGGCATCCTCATGTCACTCAAACACATGCGTGGCCTGGTCCCAGCACAGAGTCCCTGAAGGTGGGCATGTCCTCAGTCATGGGGGTGTCTCTGGTTACTGGGAACCAGCTCCTATGCCACACTCAAGCTGATGCTAATGAAGTGGCCCAAGGCTGCCCTCTCCCACCATCCATAGTTGAGCATGGGGCCTGGCCAAGTAAAAGCAACCTTGAGATTGGAAGGTGGGACACCAGGGTGAGGAGGCAGCTGGAGACTGGGCTATGAATACTCCAGAACCAGATCTAGGTGCCCATGAGTTGGCCAATACCCTGTGGCTCTGTGCCCCTCTTTCCTCTGGCTGCTGCTGAGATGTATTTTTGCAATAAACCATTGATAATAAAGTGCCTCCCTGACCCTGTGTCATTATAATAAATTCTCAAACCTGAAGAGGAGGTCATGGGAACCCCAAAATTATAGCTAGTGGGTCAGAAGCATAGCAGGATCCAGACTCAACACCTGGCATCTACTAAGCCCTTCATCTATAGGGTCAACCTATAAATTGAAGAAAGTAGGGAAAACCACTGGATCATTCAGGTATGACCTAAATCAAATCCCTTACAATTATATAGTGGAAATGACAAATAGATTCAAGGGATTAGATCTGATAGAGTGCCTGAAGAACTATGGATGGAGGTTTGTACAAGAGGCCAAGATCAAAACCATCCCCAAGATAAGAAATGCAAAATGACTGTCTGAGGAGGCCTTACAAATAGCTGAGAAAAGAAGATGAGCTAAAAGCAAAGGAGAAAAGGAAAGATATGCCCATATGAATGCAGAGTTCCAAAGAATAACAAGACGAGATAAGAAAGCTTTCCTCAGTGATGAGTGCAAAGAAATAGAGGAAAACAATAGAATGGGAAAAACTAGAGATCTATTCAAGAAAATGAGAGACACCAAGGGAACATTTCATGCAAAGATGGGCACGATAAAGGACAGAAACGGTATGGACCTAACAGAAGCAGAAGAGATTAAGAAGAGGTGGCAAAAATACACAGAACTATACAAAAAAGATTACTGACCCAGACAACCATGATGGTACAATCACTCACCTCAGGCATACATCCTGGAGTGTGAGGTCAACTAGGCCTTAGGAAGCATCACTATGAACAAAGCTAGTGGAGGTGATGGAATTTCAGTTGACCGATTTCAAATCCTAAAAGATGATACTGTGAAAGTGCTGCACTCAATATGTCAGCAAATTTGGAAAACTCAGAAGAGGCCACAGGACTGGAAAAGGTCTATTTTCATTCCAATCCCAAAGAAAAGCAACGCCAAAGCATGTTCAAACTACCACACAACTACACTCATCTCACATGCTAGCAAGGTAATGCTCAAAATAGCTTTGAGCTTTCAACAGAACATGAACCAAGAACTTCCAGATGTTCAAGCTGGATTTAGAAAAGGCAGAATAACCGGAGATCAAATTGCCAACATCCACTGGATCATAGAAAAAGCAAGAAAATTCCAGAAAAACATCTATTTCTCCTTCATTAACTACATTAAGGCCTTTGACTGTGGATCACCACAAACTGTGGAAAATTCTTCAAGAGATGGAAATACCAGACCACCTTACCTGCCTCCTGAGAAATCTGTATGCAGGTCAAGAAGCAACAGTTAGAACTGAACATGGAACAACAGACTGGTTTCAAATTGGGAAAGGAGTACATCAAGACTGTATACTGTCACCCTGTTTATTTAACTTATATGCAGAGTACATGATGTGAAATGCCGGGCTGGATGAAGCACAAGCTGGAATCATGATTGCCGGGAGAAATGTCAATAACCTCAGATATGCAGATGACACCACCCTTATGGCATAGAGCAAAGAAGAACTAAAGAGCCTCTTGATGAAAGTGAAAGAGGACAGTGAAAAAGCTGGCTTAAAACTCAACATTCAAAAACTAAGATCATGGCATCCATCTCCATCACTTCATGGCAAATAGATGGGGAAACAATGGAAACAGTGACACACTTTATTTTCTTGGGCTCCAAAATCACTGCAAATGGTGAGTGCGGCCATGAAATTAAAAGACGCTTACTCCCTGGAAGAAAAGCTATGACCAACCTAGACAACTTATTAAAGAGCAGAAACATTACTTTTCCAGCAAAGGTCCGGATAGTCAAAGCTATGGTTTTTCCAGTAATCATGTATGGATGTGAGAGTTGGACCATAAAGAAAGCTGAGTGCTGAAGAACTGATGTTTTTGAACTGTTCTGTTGGAGAAGACTCTTGAGAGTCCCTTGGACTGCAAGGAGATACAACCAGTCCATCGTAAAGGAAATCAGTCCTGAATATTCATTGGAATGTTGAAGCTGAAGCTCCAGTACTTTGGCCACCTGATGTGAAGAACTGACTCACTGGAAAAGACCCTGATGCTGGGAAAAATTGAAGGCAGGAGGAGAGGGGGTGACGGAGGATGAGATGGTTGGATGGAATCACCAACATGACAGACATGAGTTTGAGCAAGCTCCAGGAGTTGGTGAGGGACAGAGAAGCCTGGCATGCTGTAGTTCATGGGATCACAGAGTCAGACACGAATGAGTGACTAGACTGAACTGATAGCACCAACCTCTATTAGCTGGTATCAGAATTCAACTAAATTACAGGACACACAGCTGGTGTCAGAAAACATGAGGCCCATCCATTCTCTAGCCTCTGGCCATATGGCTACTGAACGCTAAGACGCAGTCAGTCTGCCGTGTCCTGCTCTAGGGACTCACCAGGTCCCAGAGACAGACTGAAAAGAAAAAACACACACACGCACACAAAAATGTAAAAATCACCAATCCCACTAGTCATTTTTATAAGCTAAAATGATACTGTGCGAGCTAAATTAATACATTACAAAAATTAATCTCTTTCTGCTTTCTTAATGGGATTACTAAAAATTTAAAGTTCCCAGGTGGCACAGTCATAAAGAACCCACTTTCCAATGCAGGAGATGCAAAAGACCTCAGTTCCATTCCTGAGTTGGGAAGACCCCCAAGAGGAAGAAATGGCAACCCACTCCAGTATTCTTGCCTGGAAAATCCCATGGACAGAGGAGCCTGGTGGGCTACAGTCCATGGGATCGCAAACAGTCGGACATGACTGAGCACAGGTATTTAGCTCGTGTTTGCAGCTTATATTACAGTTCTAGTGAATGAGTGAGTGAGTGAGTGAGTGTGTGGCGGGGAGGGGCATGCTATTTTTAAATGCCTTCATTTCTGAAAATTCAGGGCCTGGAATCCTCTGAGCATCTCCAATCTTCACATGTAGAAAGAAAGTGGCTACCAGGATGGGAGGCTCTGGGTAACGTTTGTAGGTGATGTGCTGGAACCCCCCAGGCTTATGGAGCAGTTTCACCCCAACCCCACTCTCCCAACCCCTCCACACCCCTACCCCTCCACCCTCCAGTGACAAGCATCCCTGTCTCTTATCACATGAAAAAGCGCTGGGCTCCTACCAGCAAAGTGACAGAGGAAGACCTCCGATCTCACCTCACCTCCCTGTCTCCTTGTACACAGGGTGGGTGGACTTTTTCTGGAAAAGGACCAGATAAGTATCTCAGGCTTTGGGAGTTAGTTTCTAAGGCAATGACTCAGCCCTGCCCGGAATCAGAAAGATAACCACAGACCATGTGTAAATGGCCGAGCCCGGGCAGGTCCTAATATGAACACTCACAAGACCAGATAGGGAGTGGGTTTGGCGCCAGGGCCAGAGTTTGCCAACCCCTGCTCTATGCTGTTAAAAACAAGAGCATGGCCCTGAAGTGGAATTTCCTAGTATAAGCCCCACATCACCAAGCAGAGACTTACTACAGTTTCCACTCTCCCAGAAACAGAATCTGAACTCAGTCCATCAGGGATCATGTGACCAGCACCGGTGAGGTCACCTGCCTGGCAGACCCCTGTTGTCCGTCCCCCACAGGAAAGTGACCTTAATAACCAACCCACTCTGTCCAAATTGACCACCTGGTCTCTGCTCCCTTCTGCCCATAAAGTCCTTCATTCTGTCCAGCTCCCCAGGACTCCTCTGTCTGCTGATGGAAAGCTGCCTGACACATGAATCAGTGAATAAAGCCAATAGGATCATTAATACTTGTTGCTGTTGTTGTTTATCATGTCCAATTCCTTGCAACTCCATGGACTGACACACGCCAGACTCCCCTGTCCTTCACTATCTCCCAAAATTTGTTCAAACTCATGTCCATTGTGTAGATGATGCCATCATCCAACCATCTCATCTTCTGTCACCCTCTTCTCCTACCCTCAGTCTTTCCCAGCAACAGGGTCTTTTCCAGAGTCAGCTCTTCACATCAGGTAGCCAAAGTATTGGGGCTTCAGCTTCTGTCCTTCCAGTGAATATTCAGGGTTGATTTCCTTTAGGGTTGACTGTTTTGATCTTCTTACAGTCCAAGGGACTCTCAAGAGTCTTCTCCAGCACCACAGTTTGGAAGCATCAATTCTTCGGCACTTCGCTATTATGGTCCAACTTTTACATTTGTACATTCATACACGACTAAACGGACCTTTGTCAGCCAAGTGATGTGTCTGATTTTTAATACACCATCTAGGTTTGCCATAACTTTCCTTCCAAGGAGCAAGTGTCTTTTAATTTCATGGCTGCAGTCACCATCTGCAGTGATTTTGGAGCCCAAGAAATGCAGGGGCCTGGGTTCAATTCCTGGTAAGAGAACTAGATCCCATATAATGCAACTAAAGAGCTTGCGTCCCACAACTAAGACTTGGCACAGCCAAATAAATAAATGAAAACAAGTTTTTTAAAAAAGAGTTAGTACGTTGCCTTGATTAATAAAAGAAATTCCACAAAAAAGTACCAGAAAAGATAAGTCTCCGAATGTCAGGTCTTACTCAGCATGTGTGTGTTGAGCCTGTACTTTCAGATTGTTACCTGTCAGTGACACAAATCCCCCTGGGGAGACCAGAGCAACTGACCGTGATCATCCAGCTCCCAGGGAGGGGGCAGCCAGGAGCTGGAGGCACAACAGGATGGCGCCCTCGGGGATGCAGTCCTGGCAGCCCACAGCCCACCAAGCCCTGGGGGTGCATTAGGGATGCAGGTGTCTGCCCCTCACTCACCTGCCCAGCAAAGACACCCAGCCAGCCACCACCAAGGGTCACCACACACGAGTTCAAGTATAACACACCCACACAGGAAAATGCTCCAGAGAGTCTGCCAGGACTGTACTCGGATAAATTCCCTGTTTACACAGGGATGAGGCAGCTTGCAGGGGCGCAGAGAAGATCAGATCAGATGCAGGAGATGGAACGTTAGGTAAATATCAGTGGTTGTCACTGCCTTGTTCAGGCTTGAGGAAGGTTCCTCTACACCACCCAGCAGCTGGCATTTACAGCTCCATGCTCCAACTCTTTTCCCCAACTGTTTCTAATTTTGTAACATGAAAGTTAAAGTGTTCACTGCACAGTCGTGTCCCACTCTTTGCAACTCTATGGGCTATAGCCGACAGAATCCTCCATCCATGGAATTCTTCAGGCAAGAATACTGGAGTAAGTATCCATTCCCTTCTTCAGAGAATCTTCCCAACCCAGGACTGAACCTGGGTCTCCTGCATTGCAGGCAGATTCTTTCCTGTCTGAGCCACCAGGGAAGCCCAAACTTTTCCCAAACTATTTCTAATTTTTATAATATATTTCTTCTAAATACGAGGTCAAAAACTCCAAGGACCATTTTGCTGTAACCCCTGAGAACCAGAAAGTCCAACTCTTTCATGCAAGAGATTTTTAAAAGTCATTGACATTTTCCTGATACCAGAAGTTACTACAAATCTGTAAGTCCCAAATCCACAATCCAAACCAAACCCTAGAATAGTAAGTCAAACACAAATCTCACAACACTAGTTACTTTAGCTTTTTTAGATAATAAACTGATATATACCTTCCCATTATAACAATTTAAATAAATTCACAAAAGCAACCATTAGGCTTTTTATTGAATTTAAAATTATTTTTGGATTTTTCTTATAGGCAATGGATTTTATGACATGCACTTGGGGAGAGATCGAACCCACATCTCCTGCATTGCAGGCAGATTCTAGATATGCACTGCATGACTAGAGGGAGTTCCATGAGGCAGTAAAATTAAATTACATTCTATGATGCCTGTGTGGACTGTCTCTGGCCCAAGGCCTGGGTCCCAGCAGTTCCAACATCAGACAAGACAGCACCCAAGACCCATCAACCTGGCCCCTCCCCCTGCCACACACCCCGTCCCACATCAGGAGGGGAGGCTCAGGCTCTCCTTCTCAGGGTGCTTTGAAATGGTTTTCATTTTATGCAACTGTATTAAAAGACAGTTACTGAAGTATTATTTAAAAGAGGAACTGGAGACACAGAAACACATGCGTGTGGGCTTAGTCGCGTCTGACTCTTTGCAACTCCATGGACCGTAGCCCACCAGGCTCCTCTGTTCATGGGATTCTCCAGGCAAGAATACTGGAGTGGGTTGTCATCCCCTTCTCCAGGATATCTTCCCAACCCAGGATCGAACCTACATCTCCTGCACTGCAGGCAGATTCTTTACCGCTGAGTCACTGGGAAAGCCCTTATTAATACACTGACCCCGAGGGTCTGGCAGGTATAATAAACGACGATGAGAACAGCCTGAATCCCAACCTGTCTGCACCTACCACAAGGTGATAGAAAAGCCCCAGTTCTTTCTCAGAAGGCCGCGAACTGAGGTTGTGCTGTGTACAATCCCAATGGAAGGAAACACAATTTCAGCTAATAGGCAATGAAGATAGAAATGTGAGTTTTTCACCCCAAGGTCATAGGCTTCCTGAACTCCATCCTCTCTGGGCAGGGCCCCTGGATTAAGAACGACTTTGGAGAACCACTCAGAATATCACAGGATGTCATGAACCGGGGCCGTCAGATTCAACAAATTCCTAGATTTCAGACTCAGGTGGGGCTGCAGGGGGACCCATCAGAGCAGAGGCCCCTGTGCTGCTGTAACAGGAGGTGCGGAGGCAGCTGGACCGGCCCCCTGGGGCCGACACTCTCCACCCACCTGCTGCCTGCTTCCGGAATCTGGCAAGGCTTCTTCCACCAAGCGGAAGAGATCACCTTGTACACCCCTGCTCTTACACAGGAAGGATGCTTCCAGCAGACTTGCCAGGAAGAAAACCAAGACAGCCAGTTCCTTACATGTTTCCAACAAAGTGGGAGCACTCACGGTCATGATTCTTCTGCACACAGACGCCGACACTCACAGAAACAACGTCGGTCAAAGCAAAAACTCAGCAAAAGGGTTTAAAAATTTTCAGAAACCCACAGGTCAAAATGGAAACTGTAAATTATACTTTAACACAGAGGCATGGGCTTAAAGAAAATAACACCCAAAAAAGTCACTGTAGATGCTTATTTGCAGTCAATTTTAATGAACAAAATGCACCAATACAAGTTATACTTATGTGAATAAATGTAAGTGATTCTCTCTAATCAGAGTAGCTCCAGGGAGGGCAGAATGGTAAGCAGAGTCCCCACAGGGGCCTTCCACCACCCCTCCTCAGAATCATACCATCACTAGGGGGCAGGGGAGGGGCAAACAGGAAAGTGAAATGGGCTGCGGCCTCTAACCCTGACCTGTTCTGTACCCAAGAGAAAGGTCATTCCCCTGATCAGCCCTCCCCAAGCCAGCTCCCAGGCCCACACCTAGTGGCACGCACACTCGGAGCTGTGCCAGGGCAACTGGGCAGGTGGTAGGAGCCACCTGAGAGGCTGAGTCCACAGAGGAAGCACACCTGCCCTGGGCTGAGACCTCGGCGGGAGCTCCATCACCACAGAGCACTTGCTCCCTTGGAAGAATGATCTCAGGCCCCCATCCCACTAGGGGTCCGCCTGAGCGCAGGATGGACCCAAAGGACCCAAGAGTCTGTCTCAGAGCAGCAAGGATCGGGCGTGTGCCGAAACCAGGAAGATCTGCCGGTTTTTATTTGCCCAAATTGGACAAAGTCCACAGACATTCTGTCACACACACTCTCACTTGCTCTTACACATGTGCAGGGAGCCCAGCCTGGTGCTCTGGGGCAACCTAGAGGGGGTGGGATGGGGGAACGGAGGGTGCTCAAGAGGGAGGGGATATGTGTTTAATTATGGCTGGTTCATACTGTCATACGGCAGAAACCACTACAACATTGTAAAGCAATTTTCCTCTAATAACAAAAAAGAAAATATCTATTACAATAACATGGGAAAAAAAACATTTCCGATTAACCTGGCCCCAAGGACCTCCCTCCTCTGGTCCTGACTGACATATCCAGGGGAGGGTTCATGGATGTGACCCCACTTCCCTCCACCGGACCTCCGAGGGCATCAGGCTTCCTTCCCAAGACTTCAATATAGACAGGGGAGTGCCCGGTCACCCCTCAGAGGACCCACAGTAGACAGCCTGGCAGACACAACCTCAGCCGGGGGTTCAGGGCCAGTGGGGATAAGCCTCGATGATACCATGCACTCTGATAGGATGCAATAGCCCATAGCCCAGTCTAATCCTGAGAAAAACACTGGATAGACCCCAACTGAGGAGCATTCCACAAAACACCTGACTGGTCCTCCTCAACACTGAAAAGGCCATCAGAACAAGCAAAATCTAGAAACTGTCACAGCCAAGGGAGCTTCAGGACACACCACGAGTAAAAGCAGTGTGGTTTCCACCACGGGATTCTGGGGCACAAGAGAACCTTAAGGAAAAATTAAGAAAATCCAAAAAAGTATGGACTTTGGTTAACAACCAGTGTACCAGAGTAATGGAAGATGCTATTTACACTGGGGACAGGATGGTGGTTGTGGAAACTCTGTACTCTCTTTGGAATTTTTCTATAAATCTAAGTCTTTTCTAAAATTAAAGGTTTATTTTTAAATATATATGTACTATACATATTATTGGAGAAGGAAATGGCAACCCACTCCAGTATTCTTGCCTGGAAAATCTCCTGGACAGAGGAGCCTGGCGGGCTACAGTCCATGGGGTTGTACAGAGTCAGACACGACTGAGTGACTAAACAACAACTATACATACTATATATAAATCCAAACATGCAAAGCTTAACATGAATACCTTTGAACGATTACAAAGTGTACTTTGGAAAAGTTAACAAAAACTGTACTCAACAGAAGGAGATAAACACACTTGCTGCTGCTGCAGTTGCTAAGTCACTTCAGTCGTGTCCGACTCTGTGCGACCCCATAGACGGGAGCCCACCAAATCCCCCATCCCTGGGATTCTCCAGGCAAGAACACTGGAGTGGGTTGCCATTTCCTTCTCCAATGCATGAAAGTGAAAAGTGAAAGTGAAGTTGCTCAGTCATGTCCAACTCTTAGCGACCCCATGGACTGCAGTCTACCAGGCTCCTCCGTCCATGGGATTTTCCAGGCAAGAGAACTGGAGTGGGGTGCCATTGCCTTCTCCATAAACACACTTACTGATCAACTTAACACAACAGAATAATTATAGGGTTGAATTTTTGTACAACTCTTGTTCTTCAGAGAATACCTTGTGTGTACTTCTATAAATAAAACAATAAATGCATTACAAAGTGCAAAATAATAAATACACAAACTGATAAACAAAAGATCTTGCTCCCTTGAACAATACCCCCTAAAAAATTATTTGGCATGCATTAAATTCTCTCCTGTTAAGGTCTCTGAGAGCCAGGAATCAATATATTCCAATCAATTTTTAAAATTGCAACATAAAATGTGTATTGCAAATTAAATTCTTTTTATTCTCAAATTACATTCATTTAAACACTAAGCATTAATTACAGTGTATCACAAATTAATTACAGTATATCACAAAAACTAGTTTACACTAATCCACATCATCAAAAGAGAAAGGAACTGTAAACCGGTTCAATGTGAAACAAAAAGGACAAATCACTAATTATGACTTGAACTGCTTTGAATGCTAAGGATTCAATTATTTCCAGATGCTAAACAGACACACAGAAACTGGTCCACCGCCTTACTGTCAACAGGGCACAACAATCTGGTACTAGATGTAGCAGGGGTCAACAAACAGAAACACAGCATTTGAAAAAGATTTAAAAAAAACATCTATAAGGAAGTAAAATACAGTTTACATTTCAAAAGAAACAAACTAAAGAAACACTTTGAACAGACTATCAGGATAAAAAACAAACCTGCAAAATGCCTGATCCAGGCTGACTTACAGTATTCATTACGAATCCAGGCAAAGGAGTTATTTGACTAAATAAATCTTTCCTAAGTTAAAATGTAATGGCATGCTTCATTTACAACATTATCAACTTAAAAAAGGGAATTAGAAGTATCAGTGGGCTTCCTGACCCCAGCATTCCACTAAAAGCAGCAAAAAGTAGTTTTGCTATTTTTTTTAGATAAAAGTCTTCAGCAAATAAATCACATGTAAGCAGCAAGCAGAATTTATATAATCTGCAAATTATGGACTAGTTGATTCCAAAACCATCTGTTTATCCTAAGTAAACCGACAGTATGGCCTCAAGCAGACTCTGGATGACAGCACTATCCTAGGAAGGGTGGATGGAGGGGGGTGGTCGGTGGAGGACGGGGTGCTGACCAGCTACAGCAACCACAGAGCTTTACCACTGGCAAGTGAAACAATCCCTGCTCAGCAGACACCCTATGGTCTCAGGGCTGTCTCACTCCCCCTGAAATATTTGATGATTTAAAAAAAAATTTTTTTTTTTTTTTTTAATTTTTCTGCTGTGCTTTGAGATATGTGAGGTCTTAGTTCCCCTACCATTGACTGAACCCACAATCCTTGCAGTGGAAGCATGGAGCCTTAACCACTGGACCACCAGGGAAGTCCCTCCCTGGGGTATCTGAAATGAATTCTAACTGGCCTGGGGACTTTGCATGGGTCTTCCTGGCACCTCCCACAGAACCCCACACAGAGGCATGACACTCATCTTGGATATGTGTTCACTGAGATGAGAGTCAATCGTGAACAGGTTACCCGGGCTGGCTGACGAGCTCCCTGAGGGCAGGTCTGTCTGGTCCCCCCGAGTGTTTCTGCAGCTCCTGCCGTAGCTCCTCTCAAGCCGCCACTCAACAACTTAGTGACAACAAACTGGGGGGTAATCTGATCTGTGAGTCAGCTCAGGATGCAGAAGGCAGCTTTGTCCTCAACACGCGCGGTCCTCCAGCCAGATTCACAAAAAGGAAACAGCATCTTCAGTATACCATGCAGGCTGGCTGCTCTGAAGACCCTTTTTGAAAAAGGAACTGCACAGTTGCAATTCCTAAATAGGGTATGCAGAGGCACACACACACACACACACAAGTCAGAACTAAGCTTCTGCTTCCCAGAACACAAAACAGAGGTGGAGAGGAGTTAGAAATGAGCTGTGCACCTTGGACAAGCTAGCAGTGTGTGTAGGGGGGGGGCGAGGCGGCTTCCCTGATGGTCCAGTGGTTAAGTATTCGAGTACTCGAGGGGACAGGGGTTCAATCCCTGGTGGAGGAAGGAAGATCCCACATGCCGAGGGGCACCAAAGCCCATGCAGCACCACGGCTAGAGTCTGTGCACCACAATGGAAGATCCTGAGTCCCACAACTGAGACCCGATGCAGCAAATAAATTAAAAAAAAAAAAAAAAAAAAAAAACTACTAGCAGGTGGAGAAAAGCACGCGTACCTCTACTGCTCACAGGAAGCCAGACCTTTCAAGTTCACATTTAGACCAGCTATTTATGAAGTTCAGGATGAAGCTGTTTTAATCCAGCCCCTGTTATAACTGGGCTTCCCAGGTGGTGCTAGTGGTAAAGAACCTGCCCGCCAAAGCAGGAGACCAAGGAGACACAGGTTTGATCCCTGGGTCAGGAAAATTCCCTGGAGGAGGGCATGGCAACTCACTCCAGTATGCTTGTCTGGAGAATCCCAAGGACAGAGAAGCCTGGTGGGCTACAGTCCATAGAGTCGCATACCACTAAAGCAACTTGGCACACACTGTTATAATTAAAAGTCAAGACGTTACTGCATTCAGGCAAATGGTTTATTCTGAGGAAGGAGGGGATTTCAATATTGTAAATGCAAAGCCTTACAAAAGTCCTGCATCTGTAGTTCCAGAGCTGGGGCATCACCCGACAGCAGGGCTCCTGCGGCCCATCCCTGTGCCCTGTGCCCCTCAGCTGCCCCTCTCCACGGTGGCCAAGTAACACTTGCTCCCTCCACCAGTGTCGGAACTGAATGATACAATGACACACAACAATTAGATACACAGAGTGTTACCCAGCCAGCCAGCACACCACTGCAAAATTTCCAAGCTTGTCCAAAGACTTATTACTATGACTGTTTAAGAGGTCTTTCCAAAGAGTTACTACGACTCTCTCAGAGGTCTTTCTCTGCGCCCACAAGGATGGGAGGCTAAGGAAAGAAAAGACTGATTGTACTTTTAACCACCTCCACCAAGAAAAGTTCAAAAACGCCCTGAGTGCTGATTCTGTGTTTATCCTGGTAACAGAACAGGAAGAGAGCAGATAAGAGGCAACCAAGCAAAAAGGAAGAGCAAGGCAACAGGAAATGATTTACAGAAAACAGATCAAGATTAAGCCAAGAAAACTTCTAACTGGCCGCCCTCTGGATATCTAGGCTTCTCTGACTTTCTCAAGTCAGGACCTGCTCATAAGGGAAAAAAAGAAAATGTACACAGAATATCACAGTCCAGACCAGGCAGCTAACAAGCAGCTCTGCCCTGAGCCAGACCCTGAGACTCAGAAACTAACAGCCAAATTATCATTTTCCCCGTTCTTTTCCCTGGATAACGTCTAATTTGTGATATTTTCGTTCTCTCTCCCCTGAAGAGTTTATTTTAGACCTTACAAAAAAGGAAATAAAGCATTCAAAAGCTAACAGATGTGACTCGCTCAAAGAAGAGTAGGCTGAACCTAAAACCTAATAAACTTTAGTAATAACAAAAGAATTTTTTTTCTGTAGCCTAAGTAAACAGATGTATTTCACCAAAACAAACTCTGAAAATCAACTACTTACTACAAGCAATTGATAAGGGACCCCATTACTTTCCTGTTAGTGGATATTCTAAGGAGAATGTTCAGCTAGATTTCCTAATGCATCCTACAAAATCAGCATTTCATATTTCTATGGTCCAAATGGAAGTAGAATATTTAAAAAACAACGCATGCCCTACTTTTCCACCAACAGATAAACCATGATATGTCAAAGTTTCTCCTTTCTATATTTAACTGCAGCGATGCATAAATACTTTTCAGCTTTCTGTTGTTGCCGTTGTTCAGTTGCTAAGTTGTGTCTGACTCTTTGCGACCCCGTAAACTGCAGCACGCTTCCCTGTCCTTCATCATCTCCCAGCGTTTGCTCAAATTCATGTCTGTTGAGTCAACGATGCTATCTCTTAGGATAGCATCTCTTCTTCTGCTGCCCCCTTCTCCTTTTGCCTTCATCTTTCTAAATAGGCATTATTTTTCATGTTTATAAAAATTCCAGGGATGGCAGGATGGGGATGATCTCCAAGAGGGCAACTGTATGAAAGAATACTTGGGCCATTAACTGAAAGGTTTAAGCCAAGTACAGCAGTACTCACTTAAAATAAGGCTGCTGAAATACTGACATCTTTGGGCAGTTAACCCTTTGAAGTTGGGACTGTAATGTGCATTGCCAAGATGGGCCGGTATCCCTGGCCTTGATCCACTGGACACCAGGACCACTCTCAAGTCTGGACAACTGGAAAATGTCCCCAGACACTGCCAATTGTCCAGAAGGGCAGAACCACCCCCAGCTGAGAACCACTAATTTATATACAAGGGTAGTGGGTCAAGTCTCAAGTTTCTTTTAATATCAACATTTGAAAAGGTATTTTTATTTTATATTTGCAAAAGTGAATCACTTATTTCTCAATCCAAACCTAACAGCTAGGAAAATCCAAACACAGATGGGAATTTGCACTATGTTGCACTATGGGAAGATGCACTATGTTGAAAACATTTTCTGCTCTTGATGATAACAACCCTCTCTGATCTGAGACATGAAGAAAAAAGAGGATCTCCTTCCTCCAGAAAGCGGGGCACCCTTCCCTCCCCTCCCCTCACTCAGCCCTGAGCTTGGGGGTGCAAGGGACAGACAAGTTCAAGCAGCAACAATTAAACACCAGAGTCCTCACCTGGGATCCTCAACAGAGCCTCAGTTCCATGCAGGCCCCCCTCCGCACGACAATGACAACAGCAGAGGGTCTGCTGTCCTTCCCCTACTTTTTTTTTTTTAAGAGGATAATTTCTTTATAGTCACTTCTGAGTCTTATCTCCTGAACCACATGAAACAGACCTATGAAGGAGACTCCAAGAAGGGAAATGAAGCAGCAGATGGATGAATAAAGGGAGGAGAGCTTGTACGTACAAGCCAGGCTGGTCCATGGACGGCGGTAACTGTACGCCTAAAGAAATACCATCTGAGTGCAGGTAAGGAAGGCAGGTGGCTGAAGTCGCACCATCAGGGTGGGGAAGTCATACACAAACATGAACTACACAGAAAAGAATCAAAAGAAAGAAAAAGCCTTTTTTTATATCTGTCTTGCTAGATTCTGTTCCTAAATATGCTCCTTAAAAAAAAGCAGTTTGATGAAAACTCACTATTCACCTAGATCCAATGTATAACTCCCTGAATCCCTTGGTATTTCTTGGTCTCTTAAAAATACTCAAGCAGCTTGTGGTTTTTAACACCCATGTCTCCAAGCTGATTCCCGTCACTCAGAGCAACAAGAGAGCTCTTCATCACCAATCCGGCGTGTCCCCGCCCCAAACACACACACACATTTGAAAACAGGGACATGAACTTTTAAAGGGACTGTCCTTAAAATGAACACAGCTGGTGTTCTAATGAAGCATAATATATATTTTATTAGAAACACTCTTCTAATGAAAATGAATACTTTTCATCTATCATATTTTATAATTAGTTACATAACTGGTAGGCTATTGATTTGCATAACTTAGGTCTGTATCCAGTGACTTTATTGAACTCTTGTATTAATTCTTAAAAAAAAAAAAAAATTTCCAACAACAACAAAAACAAACCCAGCTGGAAAGAGGGATGGAGAACTGTTCTTTTCTTCTTTGGCCAGGCTTACAAGTAACATCATTAAAATACCTGTTGACTTGCAGACATCCTTAAATGCTCAGCCAAAACTCACAGGCTTACAAAACTAAGGCACATCCTTTAAGGAAGATGAACGCAGACGCTGAAGGCCTTGTCCAAGGAGTCAGCCACTGGCGCCTTACTAAGCATCTCACACCCCTCTCTCCCTCTTGGAAGGTTCCTCCCCAGCTGGCCACCCCCACTGCAGCTGGGAGAATTATTAAGCTTGTTTAAGTAAATAAATCTTTGCTGCTACTCCTCCTGGAACATGCCACAGGAGCAGCAGCTGGACTGCAAATCTAAGCCCGTGAATTAAGAGCACCTGCCTGCCTTACAGCCCACTGGAGACCACGACCTTTCTGACCTGAGAACACACAAAGAACCAGACTCTCTGTTATACCTCAGTTCCATCTGCCCTGAGAGGAGGCTGCCCAGCACAGAGGGCCACAAGGGTCCTCCGACAACAGAAGGCAAAGTTTAGGATGGTCTGGTACTACAAGCCTCGCCTAAGATGGCAGTCAATGTCAAGGTTCCTACCAAGACCTTGGAACAGCAGTCTTCCAAAACTCCAGAGCACCTGAGAACTCATGAGAAAAGCAAATTCTCAGGCCCCCCTGAAGACACTCTGGGTGGGTGCAGCCATCTGAGTTGGAAGCTTTCTGGGGTGGGTGGGGGGCGGCGGAACAGCTGAGACCCAGCTCTGAGCTGAGTCTGTCTGGGGCTCCCTGGCCTGTGGTGCTCAGGGGGCAGGCTGGGGGAGGAGCAGCGAGGCCGGGGATGCTCTCCACTGCACCACCTCCAGAGGACACCCGCCAGGACCGCTGGAACAGCCGAGGTTGCTCGTATGTCCTTCCACAGTCCAGGGCTCATAAGAGGTCCAGAATGAGTAACATCCAAGCCCCACCCACTGTTGTGATTCTCCATTATGTTTCCCCAGTCCTACACCATCATAAAAGCTTACAGCTCTGTTTATGTCTTTTCTTTTAATGAAGAGATGGTGGCCTGGCTTAGGGGCTAAAAGCAGAGCCTCAGCAGTCGGACAGGGTGCGTCTGAATCCAGATCTGCTGACCAGCTCTGGAACCTTACGCAGCCTAACCTGCTAGGTCTCTCTACTCTCACCTCTGAAGAGAAACACCGCAACCAACCACACTCAACTTCTGTGAGCACTGAATGAGCTAATATTGTGTGTAACATGGTTAGTACCATCACTACAATGTGTGTGATGTGTGTGTGTCAGGGAAGAACCCAATGATCCCTGAAGTACTATGATTTTAGGACGTCCCTGTGGCTCAGTGGTGGAGAGTCCACCTGCCAGTGCAGGAGACATGGGTTCGATCTCTGGTCTGGGAAGATCCCACATGTCTCAGAACAACTAAGCCCATGTGCCACAACTACTGAGCCTGTGCTCTAGAGCCCAGGAACTGCCATTACTGAGCCCACGTGCTGCAACTACCAAGTCCGAGAGCCCTAGAGCCCGTGCTTTGCAACAAGAGAAGCTGCCGCAATGAGAAACCCTTGCACCAAAGACAGAGAAAGCTGGAGAAGCAACCAGACCCAGGACAGCCACAAATAAATATATAAATAAATATTTTTTTAAAAAACTATGACTTTAGATTCTGTACTTAGAAATTAAGTACTTGATATATATCAGAAGTACACTGAAAACTAACACCCCAAAACAGTTATTTCACATTGGTAATTTAACCTCTAGAATTCAAAATACATTTTAAAACATTTGTAAATTATACAAGTATTCTGATCATAGGTAAGCAAATCAGGTTCTAGTATTCTAAACTTGCATGAGTACATGGAATATTACAGTCTTCCTTAGCACGACAGAGATTATACCTTTTCGCTAAAGAATAATAATTACCATGATTATGATTCCAGGTTGCTCTCACTATGTCTTCTTAGCTATCTCAACTTAGGAAAACACAGACTAAATGAAGCTTGAATCATGAAAGTGTACAGACCTGTGCTCTCCTACACCGAGTCACCGGTCTCAAGGGGCCAGTGAACACCCCAACATGGGGAGGGAAGAGGCATGCCAGGGATGAAGAACGCACACAGGCTTTCACAGACTGCACTTGAACAGAAGACTATGCATCATCTCATTAAGAGGGTTTTACGTTGAACACTGGGAATAAAAGCACTGTGGCTCTACTGGGTAAAAGAATACATTGTGAAAATTAATTTTGCTTGTTTCTTCTTACATCTCTAACGTGGCTACTGCTGTTGTTGTTTATTCACTCATTCATGTCCCACTCTTTACAATCCCGTGGACTGTCGTCCCAGGCTCCTCTGTCCATGGGATTCTCTAGGCAAGAATACTGGAGTGGGTTGCTGCTTCCTTCTCCAGGGGATCTTCCCAACCCAGGGATCCAACCCCTGTCTCCTGTACTGGCAGGCGGATTCTTTCCCACTGAACCACCAGGGGAGTCCAGTGTGGCTACCAGACATTTAAAATCCCATCTGTGACTCACATGTGTATATTCGAAGGGGACAGCACTGCTCTTAACAATTGATTTCCTCAAGGGGTGTTTGCAGGAAATACCCCATGTTAAAAAAGACATAGCATTTTTGGCACCAGCTTCTCCTCCTTCCTTAAGGGTCCAGCACAGTTTTGGGGTACAAAGCTGCTGTGTGTCATGAGGCTGTTATTACAAAGGTAGCAATGAATCAGCCCCGAAGTACACACGTCTTTAAAAATAAGCTGACGATAAATGCTGGTATTCTGTTATCACAACTAGCAGGCTTTCACTGTGTGTACAGGGGTGGGAGGTGTACGCAGAGGCTGGGGGAGCAGGGAGGAGCCCATGGTGCAGGCCCTTGCTGAGCACTGGTGACTGACCTGAGGGCAATGGAGAGCCAACGCTGGGACCACAGCCAGGTATGGGTACCAGGGAGCAGTGATCAGGCGAGTGTGGTAACAGAGGGGTCTGCCAGTGCCAGTGAGAGAGGAGTTAAGAACCTCAGGCGCAGATGGAAAAGATCTTCAGGGGTAAAACTGAGAAGATGTGGGATCTGGGAGGTCAGAGAGAATCCAGGATGACACAGTGAGGCAATGCTGGGGACATTAACCCAAAGGCAGGCAGGTCAGGAGATAGTACTCCCAGCCAAGAGGTTCAGAGTTTCCGGTGGAAATGAGTGGGGAGAAGTCGCATGATTCACTTGAATGACTGAGTGAGTCATGAATGGACAGGTTGGCAGTTGTGGTCACACAGATGACCACCTGGAACAGCTCCTGCTGGCCCTGGCCAGAAACACACATGTGATCGGGGTGGACATTACCAAACCCGCCTGCACCTGCCTGGCTCCCGGTGAACCCACAGTCACAGGGCAGTCCCAGTGATGCTCCCAGCCGTGGGTTCCATCCACAGGAAACGCCTTCGTCTCCACACAAAATTCAACATTTGCATATAGCTCCTATTTGATGCTGATCCTGGTCCCAAAACCATGCTGCAGCTGAGCCAACAGGGGCTAAGGGGAAATGTCCACAAAGGGCATCGGTCAGGGCTGTCCTCTCTCAAGACCTGCAGCATCTGGGCCCGGCACCCGCCTACCACAGCAGTACGAGGCTTTGTGAGGGAAACTGAGCTGTCTCCCCTCCCCTCCTGCCCCAGTGGTGTCTTCAAGCACTTGGGAGACAGAAGCCATGAGATGCCCTAAAATCATCAGCCTGGTTTTGAAGAGTGACTGTCGTGGACAGAACTGTTTATCCCCATACTCAAGTGTTAAAGCTCTCACCACCCAAGTGACATCTGGAGACAGAACCTCTGCAGCAACTGAAGTTTAACACCGTCAGAAGGGTGGGGCCCTAGCCCAAGAGGAGCAGTGACCTCCTAGGAAGAGGGCCAAACACACAGGGCACCTGAGGACACAAGTGAAGGCGGCCAGCGGAGCCTGGAAGAGAGCCTCACTGAGAACCTAGTCTGCCCGCACCTTGATGATCACTTTGCAGCCTCCAGAACAGCAAGAAATCTGCTTCCTTTTGACGCTCAGTCTATGGATCTGTGAGGACAGTCTGAGTGGACGTGCATATGCTAAACCAGGACAAGCGCCCTTCAGCCCACAGAGAACATCCAGGCCGACGAGGCTCAGACACTGAAACCAGGACATGAGGTCACCTACTGACCCTGGTCCCACCAGCAGCCAGGCAGGGGCCACATGCTTGGTCCCACTGGGACCTGCCAGCAGATCCACAGCCTCCCCAGGACCACCTCACCCAGCACCTCTGAGGTCACCTCCTCCTCCTGAGACGGGCAGGGGTCTCTGTCACCCTGCCACTGTCCCTGGGTCCCGGCGTCCTCACACTGATGTCAAGGCCGGAGCCCAGGTCGCCAAGTTCTCTTTATGGTGGCGAATGGGAAAGTAATTGGTAAATTGTAATCTATCATTGGAACATGAGCATCTATTATTTTTATCCGACTTTGGCATTTCAGATCTACATTAACCACTGACCAGCAAAAACATCCCACTTTCCAAAACTGTCTCAGAGAAACTGCAGTATTTCCCTTCTGAGTGCACTTGAAGCTTCTTTTCTTAAAAACATTTAAAAACACAAATGGTATAAAAAGAAGTAAAAGGACACTAAATGACCAGCTTCCTGCGATCAGGATAACAAATGCTTTGCCCAGAGTTTCCAGTTCAGGTTAACATGCACACTCTATTGAAAAGTTAAATATTCAGTCATCCCACCAGGGGGTTATGCAGTTGGGTTTGTTTTTCATCTTGCCTTTTTTTTTTTTTTTTAGTTTTGGGTTGAGGACTATAAATGATTCATTGGACAGAGAACTTCTCAGAGAGGCCACCAGACCAAATCCCCCCATTGTCTGGACCTGGATGCACTGCAGACAAAACCTTATGAACCTAGAGCCTTAATGACTGACAGACTCAGAATTCAACATTCACGTCCTCAATCAGTATTTTCCGGAAAGAACACAAAGAATCCACAGGGCCGACTGTGACAAATGTCTGTGTGTGTGTTGTTAGGGCAGGGAGAGGGAAGCAGTTACAATTGACGAATGTCAATTACACCTTCAGAAACGGACATATTTTGAGATCCATTCAGAACGAAATGCGGGAGAAGAAAACAGTCTAATTTTCAAAACAATGCCACTAAAATGGCCTAAAGAAATAAACTATTTTTACTTTGGCTGCATACTTTCAAAATTGTTAAAAGGCTGTCTTGTCCTTCTAAGCTGCCTTAACTCAAGCATTTAACAATATCATCACAGTATCACTTTGAGCCTCTGAAAACATGGGGTTTCCATCACTCATTTGAGGAAAGAGAAACCATTTGGAAGTGCCATTTGCCACTCATCTGGATGGGAAAATTAATTTCGCAAGCCTTGGGGTTGAGCTGTGGGGAGTTTCCTGTCCATTTTTGAAAAGTCAGCTTACTAGATTTCCAAACATGGTCCACTGCCCTGCCATGCAGTTCTAGGGAGCAGCCTTCAGTTCCATTCTTCGTGTGGGACAAACATGTGTGGCCCTCGCCCACAGCTCACACTGTTGGCCATGCTGGGTAGTTACAAGCATGCATATCCTGGAGAATTGTGTAATACAGCCTCATCCAGTTGGGGCAACTGAAGTGACCAAGGAAAAGGATCTGGTCATTCTAGACAATCAAGAAGACTTTAAGGTATTTTAAAAGGTTATCCAGGGCTTCCCTGGTGGCTCAGAGGTGAAGAGTCTGCCTGCCAATGTAGGAGACACGGGTTTGATTCCTGGTTCAGGAAGACCCTACATGCTGTGGAGCAACTAAGCTCACGTGCCACAACTACTGAGCCTGTGCTCTACAGCCCAGGAGCGGCAACTACTGAGCCCACATACAGTAACTACTGAAGCCTGTGTGCCTAGAGCCCATGCTCTGCAACAAGAGGAAGCAGTGGGTGGCAAGAGAGACCCAGAGCAATGAAAAGTAAAAAAATTAAAAAGTTATTCAGTTTGTATACACACAAGAAAGATTTTGGGTATGTTTAACATGGATAATAGTGCACTTCTCAAATACCATGTACATATGATGAGTCTGCTGGAAAATCTCAGTCATCACCTGATGCAAACAACAGAGGCTGGGAAACATCACAGCTTCCAAGAGATGAGGAATGGAGAGACCTGAAGTGCAAGGCATGTGATAAAGAAAACCTCAAAGTCTGACAAGTGAGCACAGCTACTTGAAATCACCTTAATCAGCCCCACATTAAGTGGGGAGAGAAGGTACTGAGTCAGTCTGTTCTCTGGACGCAATTCACCACCCAACTTCATCCCATGTTCCAGGACCAATCCCGCAGCATGTCTAGCGAGCAGCTTGGAGCCCAGATGAGGCCTCTTTGTTACCACCAGCTTACCACTGCTTTAAGTTTCCAATTTCAGCCTCAGCTAGCTGCAGCCAGAGGACCACTAAGATCTGGCCACTTTCTTCAATCAATACTGCTGCTACTGCTGCTAAGTCGCTTCAGTCGTGCCTGACTCTGTGCGACCCCATAGAGGGCAGCCCACCAGGCTCCTCTGTCCCTGAGATTCTCCAGGCAAGAGTATTGGAGTGGGTTACCATTGCCTTCTCCGTCAATCGATACTACATCTAATCAACCTGGAGAGGAGAAACATCAATGTAGGATTTTCCCTCCTGGTCACTGCTTCAGAATCATGGTTAATACCCACATCTGGGGAAATCCCTGTTCCGACCATCTAAAAACCTACATGGACAGCTCAGTCTCGCAGTTGAACCCACTTCATCTCCTCCTGTTCACCGCTGCCCTCCTATTTACTAAACCCTTGGCCCAGGCTCGACTCCTGTTATTAATTCACCCGTTTATTAATATCTGGGGACACACGGTAAGTGAATTAAGGGCAGTGTTTGGAAACAAAGTTTAGGTCTGCTGTGATAACTCAAAGCACCCAGATTGATTTCATTTTCAGTCTCTTTTAGCCTTGAAAAGCCCTTTTGCCAACGATACCTGATGCAGAGGGACAAAACACGCCTCAAATTACTCTCATTCCTACTAAATCCCTTCCGCGAAGCCGAGGGGGAAGCCGGGCCGGGACCAGGCGGGACTCCGCTACCTTTGGGTTCCCCACCCCCAGGCCACACCCCGTAGCCTCTCGGGGGTTCACTTTCTTTGGGGTCAAGGGCAGGAGTGGGCCTGCGCGGGCCCAGCTCTGAGGCCTGCTCATCCCCTGCGCATACCCAAACTTGCCAGGCTCAGCCCCAAACCTGTTGGCAAAATAAACAAAGGCAAACACAGGGGACCCGACCTAGCCTGAATGCCAGAGGTCGCCCCGCGCCGTCTCCAGCTTTGTCCCCACGCGGACGAGCTGCCAGTGAGCCCAGAGCCCCAGCACACGCGCAGCCCTTTCTGGTCGACCGCCACGGTCCACACACGAAAGCGCTTTACAATCACGCCCCCCACTCGCTCCACGCCGAATGCGCTCACGAGGGAGTTACCATCTACGCCTACAATCACACACCGAATTCTTCCAGAACCGCTGGGTGGTTCGATCGCCCAGAATAAGCTACCAGGGCAGCGCGATCGTGAGAAACTTTGTTTCCGGGGCCGGCGATCCCCGGTCGGACGCGGAGCCCGACACGAAGCGCCCCGGGCCGCGGGAAGCCTCCCGGACGCCAAGTGACAGCAGCTCCGCGCGGGGTCGCCAACAGTCCCGATCCCAGAAGTTGTGCGGGCCGCGCTCGCCTCCTGGTCCTGCCTGCGCGGGGCCGGCGATCCACGCGGTCCTCACCGGCGGCGCGCCCGGCCTCCCCGGGCCCCGCTCCGGGACCACCGCACAGGCCTGCCCCGCCCGCCCGACCCGGGGAGGGGGCGAGCCGGAGGTGCCCGCAGCCGCGAGGCCAGGCCGCGCAAGCGACCGGGCCCCCAGCCCCGGCTCCGGCCCCGGCCCCGGCGCGCCCCGCCCCAGCTGCCCCGCAACTCCGCGAGCCGCCCAAGTTGGCGGCCTCCGCCCGGGCCCCAGCCCCCGAGCCCCGACCCCCGGGCCCCAGTCCCTG
>SJYT01072956.1:59610-135831 GCA_006410635.1 Cephalophus harveyi | reverse complement strand
CGCGGCGCCCCCGCCCCTCCCGGCTGCGCCCGCCGCGCGCCCTTCCTCCTCCTCCTCGTCCTCCTCCGCTCCGCCCAGTGACGCCGCCGGGGCCGCCCAGGCCCGCGCGCCCGCCGCCCGGGACCCACCTGGGCGCGCACGGCGGCCCGGCTCGGGCGGCGCCGGGACTGGCTCGAGGCTCAAACGCGGGCGCCGCCCGGCCCGGAGGACCCTGCGCGGGGCCGGGCCGGGCCGTGCCGGGCGCCGAGGGGAGGGGAGGCCCGGCTCCGACCCTGCGCGTCCGGGAGCGAATAGGAAGACGGGAGAGGCGAGAACAGCAGCAACCCGGCCTCGAAGGACCGACGGGTGGTCTGTCCATCCCCTTTTTGTTTGATTTTCTTATCAGGACGCCCTGGGGCTTGGCCACCGCCCCCTCTCCCGGAAGCCTTCCCACGGCACCCTCGGCGGAGCAGGCCTGCGGTCCATCAGAAAAGTGACTTACAGAAAAATGTCACTTCCTCTGTGTAGTTGCTTCTGGGCATTTTTATTTATTTGCCTCGTATCTATTTACTTTCCCAACCAGACACTTTTTGACTCCCTCATTATCGTCGGAAGCAGTTCTTAAAAGCAGAAGAGGAAACCACAATGTTTGTGCCTCCCTCTGTGTCCAGCTCGAACCCGCCCACAGGGCGAAATCCTGGGTGGAACTGCAGGAATGTAGGTCCCAGGAATTGTCACTGGTGGTGGGACCGTCTGGCCGCCTGGCCACATGCTTACCTGTAAACACACTTGGAAGACTGAAACCCAAGAGGCGGGGCAAGACACAGGGTTCCTTAAACAGGCACATGTATCCAGATGTCTGTCGTCAATCTCCCCCCATGTGGCTTCCCCAAAGGAAATCCTACTATTCAAATGATTCTGATATCCTGGTGGAATAGCCCGGATCCATGTTAATGAGGGTCTTCCTTAGGCTCCTGGCCCCTCATTATATTAAAGCAATCGTAGTTTACCCCAGGTGACAAGATGATGTCACGGAATGAATGCCTCTCCCCAACACAAGTACCCAAGGAGGGTCCTGGAGCCAGTATAGCTTTGAAGTCCCAGTTGAGTGTTTGACTGCCTGGTTCTTCAACTGTGGAACAAGGGTTTCGTACCCTATCTAAAATCTATCCAACATGGAAATAATATTTGCCCAGCTCCTCTGGAAGTCCCTGGCATACTTCCAGGCAGTAGGAAGCACTCAGTGGTCAGTGGCTGGAGAGGATCAGGGCACTGAGCCCCCATCAGTCCAAGGTCAGGGTGTCAGAGACAGCCACCTGTTCTACGTCCTTGAGAAAGAAGCTCCCTCAGTCTGTTGTTTTGTGAAAACTTTGTCTTCCTAAGAAGGAAAGCAGAGTTTATAGTAAATGGTCTGGCCCAGTTCTAAATTAGTTTACTCAAAATAGGTATAACAACATTGACCCAGTTTTTTGCTACTCCTCTGCTTTGTAACCTTCACTGAATGGAGAGTTGAACTCCTCTTCCTTCTCTGGGTCTTTGTAAACTCACCAAGGACATTCTCTGTCTGAAACCCAGCATCTCTTTCTCAGTCTTTATCTGGCGCAGTTTTCTGTGCACATGGCATTTCTGCTGTTTCCTAAAATGCGTCAACTATATGTTCATGTATCTAACGTCACTACCTTTCTAACTTGTCCATGTTTGTCCTTATCTGGCATGTTCTAACCTCCAACAGTCATATACCCAAAACAATACTGGCCCGTTTGTTTTCATTAATATGTACCTTTCTTTTTAGAGAAGCTCAATCATTTTTTGTATATTTCCGGTCTGATTTTCTCAAACCTACAGCCTTAGGGAGCTCCCAGCTCATCTGCCATTCCTCTAGGCAACTCATAATCTCCCGAGTTTCATCAGGTTCAGAATGAAACTTCCCAACTGAGCTCCTCCTCCAGTGATCACAGGCAGGGCCAAGAGGCCATCAGCCATCTCAGCTCCAGAGAGAAACCTTGTTGAAATTCGACTTCTTCCTTCCCTCTCCCCAAGCTTGACCTTGGCAGGACTCAGCGTGGGCTCTGTCCTCAGGGTTCTAAGCTCCAGAGCAGCAGGAATTAAGTGTGGGCATCATCATGATGGTGGGATAGCTCATTTGGTGCCTTTGCCAAAAAATGCTGAGCTGTCAGAAGTTTACAACACTTTTTAAATTTTTTTCTAAAATAAAAATGAACTCAAACTGGGATGGTGTGACTGGATAGGAACAGGTCTAGGAAAGTTGAGAGGAGAAGCTCAAAAGGAATGGACAGTACTGGATGTGGGGGCAGAAGAGAACAGACTTCCAGTGACGCCGAGGGATTTGGATGTGAGTATCAGCAAAGAAAAAGTGCCCATATCAGAAACATAAAAGTTGGGTAAATTGGTTTGTGTGGGATAAACAATTCTATATTTGGTCATTCGGTTACATTTAATTAATATTTATTGCCGACTTAGTAAATGGGAGAGTGCTCCACAGGAAGCCAGAAATGAGCAAGTCACAGTTTTTGCCCTCAAGTGACTTTTGGCTATAAAACTAGCCTTAGTGCTGTAGGCCTTCCACCTGTATAATGAGCTTTATTGCCCTTGCATTGTGTCATCCATCTTGGCTCAGATGTAAACACCCTGAGGGCAGGACCATGTCAGATTCTCTTCTGTGCCTCCAGCACCTTTTCCCATGGACCCAAGACAAGGCAGACACTTAATACATCTTTAATGGTGGATGGAAACTCCAAACCTTTAGAGTTTGCCAAGGAGAACAGAGGGCTGTGAGCATTAGCAAAGAGAACTGAAAAGAAGCCTTTATATCAATAACCTCAGATATGCAGATGACACCACCCTTATGGCAGAAAGTGAAAAAGAACTAAAGAGCCTCTTGAAGAAAGTGAAAGAGGAGAGTGAAAAAGTTGGCTCAAAGCTCAACATTCAGAAAATGAAGATCATGGCATCCGGTCCCATCACTTCATGGCAAATAGGTGGGGAAACAGTGAGAACCGTGGCTGACTTTATTTTGGGGGGCTCCAAAATCATTGCAGATGGTGACTGCAGCCATGAAATTAAAAGACGCTTACTCCTTGGAAGGAAAGTTATGACCAACCTAGACAGCATATTAAAAAGCAGAGACATTACTTTGTCAACAAAGGTTCGTTTAGTCAAGGCTATGGTTTTTGCAGTAGTCATGTTTGGATGTGAGAGTTGGACTATAAAGAAAGAAAGCTGAGTGTCGAAGAATTGATGCTTTTGAACTGTGGTGTTGGAGAAGACTCTTGAGAGTCCCTTGGACTGCAAGGAGATCCAACCAGTCCATTCTAAAGGAGATCAGTCCTGGGTGTTCATTGGAAGGACTGATGTTGAAGTTGAAACTCCAATACTTTGGCCACCTGATGTGAAGATCTGACTCATTTGAAAAGACCCTGATGCTGGGAAAGATTGAGGGCAGGGGGAGAAGGGGATGACAGAGGATGAGATGGTTGGATGGCATCACTGACTTAATGGACATGGGTTTGAGTAGACTCCAGGAGTTGGTGATGGACAGAGAGGCCTGGCGTGCTGCAGTTCATGGGGTCACAAAGAGTCAGACACGACTGAGTCACTGACCTGGAACTAGATGAACTCACTATCAGAATTTCAGGAACTTCCCTGGTCATCTGGTGATTAAGACTTGCCTTCCAGTGCAAAGGGTGTGAGTTCAATCCCTGGTCATCCCTGGTTAGAGAGCTAAGGTCCCACATGCCTCCTGGCCAATAAACCAAAGCAGAAGAAACATTGTAACAAATTAAATAAAGAGGTTTTTTTTAATGGTCCAGATCAAAAAAAAATCTTTTTTTAAAAAAAAGGAGTTTCAAAATAAATGCTGAATGAATTTCAGATTTCAGTGCTTCATTTTATCCACATTTTGTCTATTTCTCACCAAAACTCCCAGGTACATCTCCATTACCTCTTCAGATTCGAGAAAGAATTGGCTGGAAACCCATGAAATCCATCTCTCAGGGACAGACAGGATTAAGCTTTAAAAGCACACACACACAAATATAGAGTCAATTTCATACAGACCAAATAAAGTAAGCTGTATTCCCCATCTGATCAATATAATTCTCCTGCTTCTAGCTTTGAATGATGATCAGGACTTCAGGAAACAGATATGCATTATCTAATTGTTTAACGAAAAACAGATAAAGCAACACCATAAAGTCGACTGCAATTTAGGGTTAAAATAAATTAGAGGAAAGTTAGCGTGCTGTGTGATCTTTTTTTTTTTTTTTACTATAATTTATGTACAATGTCGTGTTAGTTTCAGGTGTACAGTGAAGTGAATCAGTTGTACATATATATATATCCACTCTTTTTTAGATTCTTTCTCCACATAGGTCATTACAAAACATTGTGCAGAGTTACTTGTGCTGTACAGCAGGTTTCTATTAGTTATCTGTTTTATATATAGTAGTGTATCGAGCCCAGTCTCCCAATTTATCCCTCCCCTTTTCCCTGCCTGGTAACCATAAGGTTATTTTCTACATCCATGATCCTATGTCTGTTTTATACACAAGTTCATTTGTACCATTTTTTCAGATTCTACATATAAGTGATTATCAAGTGATATTTGTCCTTCTCTGACTTCACTCCGTATGATGATCTCTGGGTCCATCCATGTTGCTGTAAATGGCGTTATATTTTATGACTGAGTAGTATTCCTTGGTATATATGTACCACATCTTCTTTATGCATTCCTCCATCAATGATGTGTTTTGCCAAGGAATACTTCCTGTGGTTATAAACACACAGATCAGAACTTTAATTCTTGAAGCATCTTTCCTTTGAGATAGAAAAATGATCAAACTTCAAAAAAAATTTTTTGTGTTATTAGCAGCAGAGTGGAATTAATTTTAGGTAGGAAAAATTTTAACAGGAGCTCCATAACTTTAGAAAAACTAAGAGGATTTTACTGACATTTCCATTTTGAAATCTGCCTTTAGGTGAGTGAACATCACACATGAAGCATTTCTGTGCTTCATAATAAAACCTCAGTTAATCAGGGTGCCTCAGGAATAGGGCTGTTCTGCTAAATTAAATTTTCATTTTGGGTAAGGATTAACCAGAAAGCCCCTTTAGCTGGAACATAAGTTGAAATTAAAAGAAAAATATATTGCAAGTTTATGTCTCATCTTTAAAATGCACTATAGTAAATGAAGGGGCTTCCTGGTGGCTCAGATGGTAAAGAATCCACCTGCAAAGCAGGAGACGGAGTCAGCGACTCAGTGACTGAACAACAATAACAAATTTGGAAATAGTGTTTTTTTAAATGTAATATGTGTTTAGCTGTTTATATTGCTTAAGTTACTATTGACGCTGTAGTTGCTCATTCATTGTATTCTTACCACTTGCCAAGTCCTTTGTCTGATCCTCACAAGCCAGTGAGGGAAGCCCAGTGGATGCGTGTCTAAGGCAGTGCCGTGGGGGGCCTTTCAGGGCCCTCCTCACTTGGCCCCCTTAAGACCGAGGCTTGCCTTCCACCCAGGAGTCACTGTGGTGGGTCCCTGACCAGCGTGCTCTCCCCACCTACCATCTGAGAAAACTCCCCTCTTGCACAGACATTATTACCTGCTATGTTTCAAGCACATGCAGATGCCATGTGATATTACTGAAAATCTGTGATATTACTGAATTCACTGTAGCTTTTAGTCCCATAGTTGGCTAATCATATTTAAACTACTGTCACTAACACTTGAAGATATTTGAAAAGAAATATGTTTATGTTTAAAGGGATCGTCCCACTCAAAATTTTGGCGTCACTGTTCTAATCTGTAACAGAAAGACGGTTCTGACTCAGCCGAAGCTCTGTGGACAGGGACTCAGGCGAGAGTCTGTCACTTCTTCCTGTTCACAGCCCTTCATCCTCTGAGGGGTCCCTTCAGCTGGATTCACACGCAGGGTTCTTTGCCCTGTTCTTCTTGGCCTCTGCTTCTCTATCTTGCTCTCTCCTTCTGCCTATGTTTTATTTTTAAATTAATTTTTATTGGAGTATAATTGCTTCACAATGTTGTGTTAGTTCCCACTGTTCAGCAAAGTGAATCGGTTATACATATGCATGTATCATTTTTTTTTTTTTTTCGTTTCCTTCCCGTTTAGGGCACCATAGAGCATTGAGTAGAGTTCCCTGTGCTATACAGTAGGTTCTCATTGGTTCAGTCGCTAAGTCATATCCGACTTTTGCCACCCCATGGACTATAGCCCGCCAGGCTCCTCTGTCCATGGGATTTCCCAGGCAAGAATACTGGCATAGGTTGCCATTTTCTTCTCCAGGGGATCTTCCTGACCCAGGAGTCGAATCTGGGTCTCCTGCATTGCAGGTGGTCTGCTCCTTTGAAGGTGGATTCTTTACTGACCGAGCCGCCAGGGAAACCACCAGGGTCTCATTAGTTATCTATTTTATACATAGTATTAATACTGTATATACGTCAATCCCCATCTCCCAATTCATCCCACTCCTCCTCCCTGTATTTTTAATTATTTTCAGGTAGGCCTTCCCTCCTCGCCTTGATCAGCACTTGCTGTATCCTTTAATCCTTTCCTGTAATCACCATCTACCACTCTCCCTATCAGATTTGAGGAACTTACCCCAATGCAGAGATGGAGGGTTAGACTAGAGAAGATGCAACACAGGTGCATACTATCCATGAAGGCGGGCTGCGCTGAGGTTAGCAGACACAGCTGGCATCCACTCACATCCAGGAAAGCACCCTTTCCCTGCCCGTGGACCCTGCTTCTGCAGCCAGCGGCACGGTGCTCCAGGCTCGCTCTGGCTCAGAGTCTGTTCTCCCCAAGTGAAGGTTAGAGGTACTAGGACAGGACACCTCCCAGAGTCCTCCAGCCACTGACTGATGGAAACTGTCTGCCAAAAAGACCAGCTCTGTCTTCCCTTGGGTGGGATAGCCAGAGTGTGTGTTCCACTGGCTCACAGGGTTCCCAGTGCGATGACCCTCCAGGCGTCCGCAGTAGTAACTTGCTTCATAAAAAAACCTTCTGTCATCCCTCCCTTCTGCTGCTTCCCTGATAATGTTTCCTGGGCTCCCTTCCCGAATAACTTTGTGCTGTAATCCCAATCTCAGACATTGCTTATGGGGAATTCCAAGTTAAGTCCTTTGGCCCTAATAAAGGGAAGTCCTTTGCCCTCATACCTTTTAAACAATTTGTTTCTCAATTTAAAAAAAGGGTATTTGGCAGTCATCTAGTACTGCTTATATTTATATTAATTATTCCATTACCTGAATTGACACACAGTTGTGACCAAACAAGCCACCTAACTTCACGCCTTCAGCTACCTTATTGTATTGTATTGGTTTGGCCAAAAACTTAATTCAGGTTTTTCCATAAGATGTTATGGAATAAGGGTCCAAACTGGTAAGAGGTTGTGGAATAAGGGTCTGAACTGGAGAAGCTATTCTCAAAGTGCAGAATTCCCCTGATGTACTTTAAAAATTCTCTAGATCTCCAGACAAAACTGAAATGTGAATACAAAAAGGTGCCCTCAGAGTCATTCAAATTAAATGACAGAAATATCAGAACTGACAGAAGAAGAACTTACTGCTGTTGGGCACTGGGAGGTGATTATGGGTCTCTCGTGTTTCTGCGCATCCTGCAATCAGAGGCTCTGACCACCTTTATTCCAGACTGTCCTTTCAAAGATGTTGTGTGGCAAAGAGCCTTGGGAACCACAGGTAGTATCTTCTAACAGGCCAGTGGGCAGGTCTATTTACTGTCTAATGTAACAAGGACTATGATTCCCTCCAGGGCAGTGGGTCAGCAGATTTGATGGTTTGCTGCCCATAGTAAGAAGCTCAAGTTCCCTGAACTCTAGGTTTTTCAGTGCAGATATAATCCACACCTCTTGCTGTCTGGGAGCACGAAACCCTTTGTCTCTGACCCAAGAGTCTTGCATCTTCTGGAGGCATTCTTGAGTCTATGCAAGGTAACTTTTTACCTCACAGGTCAGGTAAAGTCTCAGACCCTTTGCAGTACTTAACTTTTGGGGGGAAAAAAAAATGCTGCTGAATCCTGTACTATTGGTGTTAGTAATGAGATTCAGTCTGGATCGTAGAAGAGTTTGTACTGTAAGTTGACTATCACTGTCCAAGGACAGGGTCTGAAGTAGAACCTAAGAACGCACACAGGTCCAAGGTTCTGATGCCATCGGCTTGAAGAGTGAGACAAGTAAAATCTTTATATTGCGAATAGGCAAGTGTATGGATGTTGGTGGTTTCTCCATTTTTATGGTTTTGTATGTGTTCTTACAGCAAACAAGAAGCTATTTATCATTTTATTAAACACTCACCACTGACATTTTAGGAGAAGGAAGCTGTAACTGCTTAGAACACAAATAACACACCACAGATAAATGTTATACAAATGTGGCAGTGTCTGTGTAATGAGTGACAGCAGCGGTGGGAAACTGCTCACATAAAAGTTATTGCCAATATATGTGCTAGTGTTTGTATAACAGGCCCTGGTTGTTACCAAGAAAGCAACTTTGTTTTTTAGGTGTTGGATAGCGTCATACAAATTGACAGCTTTTATTAAAGGATTGTCTTCCCACTGCGAGCTTCTCAGATATTTATGGTGATAAATGTGGTAAATTGCAGAATTTTCTCTTCATACTGAAGTCACGGGTTACACTGAGAGGCACCATTACTGTTATGTAACAAGAGTATCTTTAGCTAAAATCCTCAAACCTAGCAGGCCTGTGCTGTTTGCACATCTTGCTGATATTTTTAAAGAACTAAATTTGGCAACTGAGGGCCCCCTATGCTAGCCTGCCTTAAATTATAGTTACAATGTCAGGATTGAAACTGAGAGCTTCAGTTTGGACTTAGCATGCAAAACAAAGCAGATCATGGTATTTAGAAACTTCAAATGACCATCTGACAAAGAACTCTGCATTTCTGTGTCTGATTTTTTCAAGTTAATATATTTGTTCAAGGTTACATTTGAAACGTATTTCCTTCCCAGTTATCATTAACATGAGCTCAAGTGTTTGATCAACCACCATCAAATTAAACAACTATCAGTTAAGAACTAACAGCACTTCTCTGATATTGTTAGATGAAAATTGCCTTACTATTTCTCCATCAAGTTTCTGAGTTGGTTTAATGGCTATGTATCCTCACGTGCTAAAAAGTTGTGTTTAAAATGTTTACCATTTGGAATTACCTGTCTTTGTGAATTATTATCATTTGAATTCTGTTCAGCTATACTGAAAGGGCATTCTGCCTCTGAGACCCATAAGTCCTAATCCTAAACTCTGTATTCACACTATAGATCTCAGTGATTGATTTTATGAGTCAGTGTTATGGATTTGAATGTGTAAGTGTCTGACTCTGCAACCCCGTGGACTGACCGTAGTGTGCCAGGCTTCCCTGTCCTTCACCATTTCCTGGAGTTTGCTCAAATTCATGTGTCTTGAGTCGGTGATGCAATCCAACCATCTTATCCTCTGTCATCCCCTTCTTCTTTTGTCTTCACTCTTTCCCAGCATCAGGGTCTTTTCCAATATATAAATAAATTCATGTTAACAAAATACCATATTTTTTGTTTAACATATTAGAGTTTACTTAAGATTTTATCTTTGTAAGATACTTCTGGGGGAAAATATTTTGAAATCCTTAGACTAATTGAGTTTTTTAAAATTTATTTATTTTTAATTGAAGAATAATTGCTTTACAATATTGTGTTAGCTTCTGTGGCTTCCCAGGTGTCTATGGTAAAGAATTCACCTGCCAAACAGGAGATGCAAAAGACTCAGTTTCAATCCTTGGGTCGGGAAGATTCCCTGGAGGAGAAAATGGTAACCCACTCTAGTATTCTTGCCTAGGAAATCCCATGGACAGAGGAGCTTGGCAGGCTACAGTTCAAACGGTCACAAAGAGTTGGACATAACTGAGCATGAACACAATTGATTTTTTTTTCATACAGAATATATATATATATTTTGATTTTTTTTTATTTTTATTTTTACTTTATTTTGCTTTACAATACTGTATTGGTTTTGCCATACATTGACATGAATCCGCCACGGGTATACATGAGTTCCCAATCCTGAACCCCCCTCCCACCTCCCACCCCATATCATCTCTCTGGATCATCCCTGTGTACCAGCCCCAAGCATCCTGTATCCTGTATCGAACACAGACTGGCGATACGTTTCTTACATGATAGTATACATGTTTCAATGCCATTCTCCCAAATCATCCCACCCCCTCCCTCTCCTACAGAGTCCAAAAGTCCATTCTGTACATCTGTGTCTCTTTTGCTGTCTCGCGTACAGGGTTATCGTTACCATCTTTCTAAATTCCATATATATATGTGTTAGTATACTGTATTGGTGTTTTTCTTTCTGGCTTACTTCACTCTGTATAATAGGCTCCAGTTTCACCCACCTCATTAGAACTGATTCAAATGCATTCTTTTTAATGGCTGTGTAATACTCCATTGTGTATATGTACCACTGCTTTCTTATCCATTCATCTGCTGATGGACATCTAGGTTGTTTCCATGTCCTGGCTATTATAAACAGTGCTGCGATGAACATTGGGGTACACGTCTCTCTTTCAGTTCTGGTTTCCTCGGTGTTAGTATACTGTATTGGTGTTTTTCTTTCTGGCTTACTTCACTCTGTATAATAGGCTCCAGTTTCATCTACCTCATTAGAACTGATTGAAATGTATTCTTTTTAATGGCTGAGTAATACTCCATTGTGTATATGTACCACGGCTTTCTCATCCATTCATCTGCTGATGGACATCTAGGTTGGTTCCATGTCTTGGCTATTATAAACAGTGCTGCAATGAACATTGGGGTACACGCGTCTCTTTCAATTCTGGTTTCCTAGGTGTGTATGCCCAGCAGTGGGGTTGCTGGGTTGTATGGCAGTTCTAGTTCTAGTTTTTTAAGGAATCTCCACACTGTTCTCCATAGTGGCTGTACTAGTTTGCATTCCCACCAACAGTGTAAGAGGGTTCCCTTTTCTCCACACCCTCTCCAGCATTTATTGCTTGTAGACTTTTGGATCGCAGCCATTCTGACTGGCTTGAAATGGTACCTCATTGTGGTTTTGATTTGCATTTCTCTGATAATGAGTGATGTTGAGCATCTTTTCATGTGTTTGTTAGCCATCTGTATGTCTTCTTTGGAGAAATGTCTGTTTAGTTCTTTGGCCCATTTTTTGATTGGGTCATCAAACACACCGATCTAAAGTGTGTTACTCAATAATTTCAGACAAATGCATACAGTTGTGCAGCCCGAGTTTCTCTCCTGATACACAACATTGCTCTCAGACCAGAAGGTTCTCATATGTCCTTTTCCAGTCAAGTTTCATCCCCTCCACCTGCTTTAGGACACCATCGTTTGGTTTTCTGGTTTGTTGTTAGTTTGCTTAACCATAAATGAATGTTGCCTGTTTAGAATTTCATATAAATGGAAGGAAACAGTATGTACTTTTTTGTTTAAGGGTTCTGTCACAGCAGCATAAGATATTTTGAGAATAATTCATTTTATTCTATGTGTCAGTAGTTTATTCCTTATTTCTGCTAATGGACAGCTGGACTGTTTTGGTTTTTAATCTGTTATGAAATAAAGCAGCTCTGAATATTATTATAGCAATTTTTCATTTCTTTTGGTGTAACTACTGGTCACTGGGTGAGTATGTGCTCTGCTTAGTTGCTCAGTCGTGTCCGACTCTTTGAGACCTCACGGACTGTAGCTTACCAGGCTCTTCTGTTCAGGGGGATTCTCTTGGCAAGAATACTGGAGTGGGTTTCCATGCCCTCCTCCAGGAGGTTTGATTTAATAAGAAACTGCCAAAACCTTTTGCAAAAAATTTGTACCATTTTACACTCCCAGTAACACTGTATGAGAGTTCTGTTGCTCCACATTGCTATCAATCTTCTAAATTTTATACTTCTGGAGAGTTGGCATTGTTTTCTCATTGGGGAAGAGAGCCCTGCACAGCCAGCTTTGGTTGGATTCTCTGTTCCCTCTGAGTCAACTTCCATTTAAGCTTTCCCCACAATGATTTGTCACAGTTTGTAAATGTTCCCCAATTTTCTCATTCATATTTTTTTCTGCTTATCCATAACATTTTGCTGAATTATTTTTCCTGAATTCATTTTGCTGAATTCTCTGATTTTAACATATTTTATTTCTACTGCTGCTGCTGAGTCACTTCAATTGTGTCTGACTCTGTGCTCCCATAGATGGCAGCCCACCAGGCTCCCCCGTCCCTGGGATTCTCCAGGCAAGAACACTGGAGTGGGTTGCCATTTATTTCTACTAACTGGCTCTAATAATGCCTCCTCTTTCATTGCAATGAAATGTTAGTCACTCAATCATGTCCAACTCTATGAGACCCTATGGACTGTAGTCTGCCAGGCTCCTCTGTCCATGGAATTTGGCAGGCAAGAACACTGGAGTGGGTAGCTATTCCCTTCTCCAGGGGATCTTCATGACCCAGAATTGAACCCAGGTCTTCTGCATTGTAGATGGATTCTTTACCCTCTGAGCCACCAGGGAAGCCACCACTTAGATTTTTCCTTTTGACTAATGTGATTCAGTTGTAATTGTTGAGTTTTTTTATTGTTAGTAGTCAATGAGAGGATTCATTTATGCATGCTCTTTGTAGCCCAAGTTGGACAGTTAAATTTAAGTAAGGAATTCTGCCAGACATTTCAGAATTTCAGACTCAAAGTTTCAGTTGGCAAGAATTGCTTTTATTTACAATGGGCTTCTTGGGCCTGGGTAGAAGAAGGATAGTTTTATGGTGATGTTGATTGCCAGTTGTTTGATCAGAGGACTTTGGTAATATGTGGAAAACTGATAAATCAAAGGACAAAAGGCAATGAGCAGTAGGTTTTGTTTGTTTTAATTTGAAAAGACTTAAATGGACAGAAGAGCTAAACCTAGGGATTGTCCATATTAAGCTTTGTGTTTGTTAGTCCCATTGTGTTTGTAATTCACTGTGAGTGACAGAAGTCCCTTGTTTTTTACCTGCCTGGTACCTAGAAGAGGGAAAACCTGCCAGAAGTCTTCTTGGAGGGCATTATTGAAGTTTAAATATCACTTTAAAAAAGGCACCACTGATAATTTGCAATATGCTCTGCCAGTGATTAAAATAGTTTAACTGATTCCAAAAAGGCAGGTACCCCTGTTAGAATAAGAATTTTTAAAATAACATTTAAAGGCAATTTCTTTATAGGGACTTCAATTTGAGGAATTCTCAAAGAAGGCAGTAGCATAAATTCATTTTTATTTTCATTAGGTAGACATTTCTCAACAATTTATACTTGTGTCCACATTCATTAAAAAAAGAAAAAAGAAGAAATATGAAAACTGCTTATTCCAAAATTCTAGCCTCAGGTCAAGAGAAAAGAGCCAAGGAAAGACGAAACTGGAATTGAATGGCATGGATATTATAAGTATAAAGCAGGACATGTACATGCTTAGTCCTGTCTGGTCTTTGTAACCCTCCAGGTCTGCAGCCCTCCAGGCTTCTCTGTCCCTGGGATTTTCCAGGCAAGAATACTGGAGTCAGTTGCCATTTTCCACTCCAGGGGATTTTCCCAGCCATGGATCCAACTCATGTCTCTGGTGTCTCCTGCATTGGCAGGTGGATTATTTACCACTGAGCCACCTGAGTAAATGGAGCCACAAAACAGTTCTTTGGATATCAGAGCAATCTTTTTCCCTTTTTAGCTGTGTGATCTTGGGGGCAAGATGTTTAAATTTTCTAAGTTTCATAACGTAATCTTAAACATTAATAAGATGTAAAGCAACTCAGTTCAGTTCAGTCGCTGTCTGAGTCATGTCCATCAAGTCGGTGATGCCATCCTACCATCTTATCCTCTGTCCTCCCGCCTTCAGTCTTTCCCAGCATCAGGAGCTTTTCCAATGTGTCAGTTCTTCACATCAGGTGGCCGAAGTATTGGAGTTTCAGCTTTAGCATCGGTCTTTCCAATAAACATTCAGGACTGATTTCCTTTAGGATTGACTGGTTGGATCTCCTTGCAGTCCAAGGAGCTCTCAAGAGTCTTCTTCAACACCACAGTTCAAAAGCATCAATTCTTCAGTGCTCAGCTTTCTTAATGGTTCAACTTTCAAATCCATACACGATTACTGGAAAAACCATAGCTTTGACTAGATGGACGTTTGTTGACAAAGTAATGTCTCTGCTTTTTAATAATGCTGTCTAGGTTTGTCATAATTTTTCTTCCAAGGAGCAAGCATCTTTTAATTTTATGGCTGCAGTCACCATCTGCAGTGAGTTTGAATGCCAAGAAAATAAAGTCTGTCTCTGTTTCCATTGTTTCTCCATGTATTTGCCATGAAGTAATGGGACTGGATGCCACGATAATAGTTTTTTGAATGTTGAGTTTTAAGCCAGATTTTTCACTCTCCTCTTTCACTTTCATCAAGAGACTCTTCAGTTCCTCTTCACTTTCTGCCATAAGAGTGGTGTCATCTGAATATCTGAAGTTATTGATATTTATCCCAGCAATCTTGATTCCAGCTTATTCTTCAACCAGTCCAGCATTTCTCATTATGCACTCTGGATATAAGTTAAATAAGCAGAGGACAATATAAAACCTTCACATAAAACCTTCTTTTCCCAATTTGGAACCAGTCTGTTGTTCCATTTCTGGTTCTGTTTCTTTTTGACTGCATACAGATTTCTCAGGAAGCAGGCAAGGTGGTCTGGTATTCCCATGTCTTGAAGAATTTTCCACAGTTTATTGTGATCCACACAGTCAAAGGCTTTCGTGTAGTCAATAAAGTAGAAGTAGATGCTTTTCTGGAAATCTCTTGCCTTTTCAATGATCCAGTGGATATTGGCAACTTGATCTCTGGTTCCTCTGCCTTTTATAAATCCAGCTTGAACATCTGGAAGTTCACAGTTCACATACTGTTAAGCCTCACTTGGAGAATTTTGAGCATTACTTTGGTAGCATGTGAGATGATTGCAATTGTGTGGTAGTTTGAACATTCTTTGGCATTGCCTTTCTTTGGGAATAGAATGAAAACTGACCTTTTCCAATCCTGAGGCCACTGCTGAGTTTTCACAGCATCATCTTTTAGGATTTGAAATAGCTCAGCTGGAATTCCATCACCTCCACTAGCTTTGTTCATAGTAATTTAAGGCCCACTTGGCCTCACATCCCAGGATGTCTGGCTCTAGGTGACTGATCACACTATTGTGGTTATCTGGGTCATTAAGATCTTTTTTGTATAGTTTCTGTGTATTCTTGCCACCTCTTCTTAATATCTTTTGCTTCTGTTAGGTCCATACCATTTCTGTCCTTTATCGTGCCCATCTTTGCATGAAATGTTCCCTTGGTAGCCCTAATTTTTTTGAAGAAATCTCAAGTCTTTCCCATTCTATTATTTTACTCCATTTCTTCAGATTGATCAGTGAGGAAGGCTTACTTATCTCTCCTTGCTATTCTTTGGTACTCAGCATTCAAATGGGTGTATCTTTCCTTTTCTCCTTTCCCTTTAGCTTCTCTTCTTTTCACAGCTATTTGTAAGGCCTCCTCAGACAACCATTTTGCCTTTTTGCATTTCTTTTTCTCAGGGATGGTCTTGATCACCATCTCTGGTACAATGTCATGAACCTTGTCCTAATCCCTTGAATTTGTTTGTCACTTCTACTGTATAATCATATGGGATTTGATTTAGGTCATACCTGAATGTTCTAATGTTTTCCCTACTTTCTTCAATTTAAGTCTGAATTTTGCAAGAAGGAGTTCATAATCTGAGCCACAGTCAGCTCCCAGTCTTGTTTTTGTTGACTGTATAGAGCTTAAAAAATGCGAGAACCCCCAAATAAGATAACTGTCCACAAAATTTCTAGAATTCTCTTAGCAGTCTCACAGAATAACATTACCCTCCCCCACCCCAACTTTTAGATGAGAAAATTGGTATCTTTACTTATTCAAAAATGCATAGCTAAGTTACCGGTGAAGCTGAAGCTATTGGAGATGCTGTTTCAACATGGATATAAACAAATTCCCAAAGCTAGTATCTTTTCCATATAAAGTACCTACCAGTTTGTTGGAAGTTGGTAAGTAATTATGAATCTTAGTAATTATGAATCTCCCAAGAAGGACAGAAAGAGAGAGACAGGGAGGGACAGAGAGACAAAGGGGAGAAATATGTAAGCTGGAAATATCTAAAAATGGGATTACTGTATTCTACATTGAGATACTTGAAATGCCTTCTCTGAAGTTCTCTTTTATAAAATTGCTATAGACCAAGGATTCTATACTTAGAGTCCACTAAATGTATGGGGACTGTGGATAGAATTTGTGAGGGGTAATCTGAGAACTTGGGAGGAAAATAATCGTGTCTGTTTTAACTTAGTCCTCCTGGAAATACAGCACTTCCTTCAGTTATGCATGTAGGTTGTTAAGTCACTTCAGTCGTGTCCGACTCTGTGTGACCCCATAGACGGCAGTCCACCAGGCTCCGCCGTCCCTGGGATTCTCCAGGCAAGAACACTGGAGTGGGTTGCCATTTCCTTCTCCAATGCGTGAAAGGGAAAAGTGAAAGGGAAGTCGCTCAGTCGTGTCAGACTCTTCGCGACCCTATGGACTGCAGCCCACCAGGCTCCTCTGTCCATAGGATTTGCCAGGCAAGACAACTGGAGTGGGGTGCCATCACCTTCTCCAATGCATGTAGGTAATAAACTGTTAATAGAATTCACAGATATTTTTGTATCAAATTATAGTTGTTGTACATATACTGAAGTCATGTATATGCCTGACTAATTCCAAATAATCGTAGTTCTTAGAACCACCACTCGATCATATTACTATATGGCATATTTTAAATACTTTGCTGATCTATTTCAATATAAATGGTTTTCTTTTTAATTCTATGTATTTTATCTTATGCATTATATATATATGCATATGTATATCTAGTTGAGTATATATCCAACTATGACAAAGATGAAAGTATAGATTATTATTACCATACAAGAAGGCCTTCTCATGTCACCTCTCAGTCAATAGCTATTCAAAGATAATCATTGTTCTGATTTCTACCATCCTGGTTTGGTTTTATTTTAAAAATGAAATTTCTTTAAGCACATTATATATACCTTTTAGTGCCTAGCTTCTTCTGTGCAAACTTAATATATGAGTGATTCATTTACTGTTCATTCATTAGAGGTTGTGTTCTTCAAAGACAGGTGCTGAGGAGTTTGGATTGCGAGATGCAGGTGAGTGCTCTACACCTGTGAAAGGAAGGAAGCGGGCAGAAACAGGAATGGGCAGAGAAAGAAGTTGAACTATGACGTCGACTGACAACACCTCAAGTCACTATTGCCGTCAGGGGATCCTGAGCTAAAATGGCTCAGTATTTACATCCCTCTCTCTCGTTCAGTTCTTAGGTGTGGGCTGCCCTGGGAAGAGCCAGCCAGAGGGAAAGCACTCCTTGCAATTGAGGCAGATTCTGAAAGAGGTGGACTGGTGGACTTGACTGCATTGCTCATGACTGGTCAGTAAATCCTATGGCAGGATTTTTTTTTAAAAGGGCTGAAAATAAATTATCTACAAGTTGGATTAATATCTCATTACACTGAGATGAGAGAAAGTTTCTCTTCCAAGTTCTTCTGTATATAAAAATTACGTTTTGGAAGCTGGATCTTGGTGTTACAGCTCAGAGACACATTACCAAAGTTATGCTGTGTAATATACAATGTGTGAATATAGCTTGACAATAAGTCTTGGATTCTGATAAAGTCTGCAGTTTTATATTTCTTCAATATTGCCTTGGCTATTTTTAAGTTTTTGCATCACTCTGTGAATTGTAGTAGTACTGGTTGCCAGGAGCTAGTGCCTAGAAAGGCAGTCCATCATGAAGGATGTGAAGCTGATGAACAAAATGAGCTGGATTGCACCAGGCAAAGCACTGAGATATTGTGCACTCTAACCTCTATCACAAACTTAAATTTTCTCATTGGCTTGCATTAGCAGATTCATTACAACCGGATTTGGCTTGCATGGTGAATATTTTGCAAACTTTCATAGTATTGTTATAATGTATAGAAATATTCAGAGAATGAGTTTTCATACTAAAGGAAATATGTATTCCATGTGATTAATATACACCCATATGCTCTATCTGAATTTTTATATTGTGAGCTACTTACTGTATTGGAAATATAATAAGGTGGTGTTTAGTAAAACATTTTATATTAATTCTGGTAATGTAGCTGTGATGGAAACTGTGAACAGAAGCCTACAGAACCCAAAACAATAGTGAACATAGTTAGCCATTTCATGCTCCAGTACCTACAGCTAAACATGTACTAAGGGAAGTAAATGACAGCACAGACTTCCTTTCTCCAGTGTCATTTTCAGTTGGGGAATGAATGTAATTATGTTTAATTGAGTTGAGGCACATTATTACACTGAGTCATGCCTCTCTTGGTTGTAAATAAGAAATCTGTGGTATTTTATAACAGTGGATAAATGCTTTCAATCTGCACGGAGTAAAAATTAGTAATGGCAGCCAATGTATGTCTCCTCCCAATTAAGAAGGTTCTTTGGTATTATTAGAAGGCACTTCTGACATTTGATTAAAGCAGAGGTCAGGTGAATAAAAATTCATGTAATATACGCAGGATTCTGTGTAGACAAATGGGAAATGTAGCATAGTGAAAGAAAAGTGGTTAGAGATACTGAAGATCTGAATCTTAGCTCCAAAGTCATGACCCACTAGTTAAATATAGCTGGTGAAGGTAATTGATTACTTTATCAATGAAATGAAGCTGGTAAAAGTGCATCTTCAAGATCTCCTCCCACCAAGCTCTGGCTATAAGTGCAGTTCATACTGTAAGGAGAATATGATCTGAGCAATATGTTAATGTTATTGCCAATCACTTAAATTACTCAAGAATACATTATTTGAGGGAAAATGTAGATGTCATATGGTAATTGTTATTTTGCTACTGTGATGCCCAGCTTCTCCATTTCTTGACGTTGTTTTTCACATCACCTGTGTTTTCCTATTCATAATTAGATCAGTTGCATTTTCACTTTAAATACACATTGATATACAGAGTTTTCTACATAAACTCAGCAATTGTGATTTTTTTTTCATGTGAAGGAAGGGATATAAATTACTAGTGTTTCAGATTGCCAGCATCTGAACCTGATTCAGATTCCAGGTGAGCCCAATATAATTTATCAAATTTGTTAATCACAGAGCAGAAGGTGAGGTATTAGTGGATTAATCTGATTGCTTCGTTTTGCTCAGTGCTGTGATATGCACATGTTTAACAATGTTCCTTCCACCTCCTGTTTACAGTTAATGATTCTATAGCTCTGTGTTGACCTTTGCTTCCAATTCTAATTTTGGAATTGACTGGCTTTAAAGTCATGCTGAAAAGAATTCTGAGGCCTCCTCTGGGTTGGTAGGAAAGTGCAGTGTAATCAATAAATGATAGCTGCTTTAGGCATGGAAGCAGCCGTGGCCGCACATCTGCCACAGGCTAGCCCTCCCTGCTGCCTTCACTGCTTCATGAATCACACGGAACATAACGATTTGGATGGAAAATTTAATTGCATAAACTCTTGGGAAAGAAATTATTATCATTTGCTTGATATTTTACACATCATTTAAATTATATTAACAATCTTTGGTCCCTCTTCTTGTTCTGCCATCAGACTGGAGTGGGACAAGAATTTATAATGATGGTAACATTGTATTCACCACTCTCTCATTGAGGAGAGCCCTCCATGACTTAATTTAGTCATGTGATTTTGTCATAAAGAATCTCAGCGTGATGTACTTCACATACCATTTTCTTCTCAACAGGGCTAATGTCCCCCAAACCTCATTCTTTTCTCTCTCTCTCTCTATATATATATATATATATATTTTTTTTAACCACAAAACTTTAAATAGCATTTAGTATTTCTTTAATGTCTTTAAGCACCAAATGCTCTCTGAGTGTACTAAATGGTGCTTCAGAAGCAAAGTTGTTGCAATATACAGGTGCCAAAGAGTTAGGATTCTCTCTGATAAAATAAAGGAATATATATGTGGCTCACTTGGTAGAGAATCTTCCTTAAATGCAAGAGACTGCCTGCAATGCAGGAGACCCAGATTTGGTTCCTGGGTCAGGAAGATTCCCTGAAGAAGGAAATAGCAACCCACTCCAGTATTTTTGCCTGGAGAATCCCAACGGACAGATGAGTCTGGTGGGCTATAGTCCATGGGGTCTTAAGAGCTGAATACAGCTTAGCAACTAAACTACCGTCACCTGATAAAATAAAAAGATTCAATTTCAATTTCACTGAGCTTAGTAAATACATATATGTTCAAACCACCTGATCCCTAGTTCAAAGACTGTCTTTGTTTTCCAACAGCTGAAGTAGAACATATCAAGAGGCTACTTTTCTTCAAGAATGAGACAGTTTGAGGAAAAGTACTCAGAAAGCCACCAACATGTAAGCAAATCACAATGATAATAAAAAGCAAAGTATAAGGAGATGCAACAACATGTTTTACCTAATGGCTTACTCGGAACCTCATGTGAGTTTTATAAAAGATATCCTCAAGGTGTTTATGGTATTATTGAGTATATAAAACGTATGCCTTGGATTATGGAAATATAATTAAAGACATAATTACAAGCAAGTAAATGACATATACTCAAAATCCTACAGTTTATGTATATTAAAATAGATATTTAATACAATGAATAGTTATTGAATATCTGCTATATGTAAGATACTCTTTTGAGAACTATGTAAAACACCAACACCAATAAGGAAAAATCTTGCTCTTGTGGAGAGCAGATTCAAGTGGGAATTTCATTAACTATTCTATTCATTTGGCAAACATTCATTAAATGTAGGAGAAGGCAATGGCAACCCACTGCAATACTCTTGCCTGGAAAATCCCATGGATGTAGGGGCCTGGTGGGTTGCAGTTCATGGGGTCGCAGAAGAGTCGGACATGACTGAGCGACTTCACTTTCATGCATTGGAGAAGGAAATGGCAACCCACTCCAGTGTTCTTGCCTGGAGAATCCCAGGGACGAGGGAGCCTGGTGGGCTGCTGTCTATGGAGTCACACAGAGTCGGACACAACTGAAGCGAATTAGCAGAAGCAGCAGCAGCAGCATTAAATGTATATTATGGTTCAAGAACTCTGCCTCTGCTTTTGTTGTGTGTTCTTGGGAGGCACACAATACCCAAAGAAACCTGCATGCTTATGGAATAGTGCGAAGAAAGAAAAAAACAGGATCTTTGGGAGAAAAATGAGAAAACAAGGGGAGAGCTAATTTCATTTGAGTGATAAGGAATGACTTTTCTAAGGTCTAATTTAGACTAATTCATTAAAATATCAGATTAAGCCTTGAAAAAGGGGAAGGTAATGATTTATAGCAGAAGAAAGAACATGTTTAAAGGCTCCTAAATAAAGAACAAACTTGGTGCATTTCAGGACCTGAAAAATGGCCAGTGTGTCTGAGTGAGTGAGTGACTGAATGAGTGACTGAGTGAATGGAAAACGAAGAGCTCAGCAGAGGCCAGTCTTATATATCATTTCCATGCCATGTTTACAGTTTGGCTTTTATTCTAAGTGCCATTGAAGCCACTTAAGGATTTCAAGCAAGGGAGTGATGTGATCCTATTTACCTCTTAAAATCTCCGTCCTGACTGCTGTATGGAAAATCGATTGAGAGGTATCATATTTGGTACCAAAGAGAATAAGCCTATTGCAGAAATTCAGGTGAAGAGTCATGATTTATATTTGGGTGGTGGTGGTAGATTCTAAAAGTAAATAATGGGTTTGAAATATGTTTTGGAAGTGGAATTAAGTGGTGGATAGTATGTGAGAATTTGATAGATGACTCAGAGTTAGGTCTAAAGAGTGGTAGCCTGGTTTCTGACTTGAACAACAGGGTAAATCATTCCACTTGAAGGTGTGTTGTTAAGACAGAGGCTCTATGGCCTGCAAAAACTGCAATATTATTTATTTGGTCTTTTATAGAAAAAGTTTGCCAACCCTGGTTTAGTGCATAGATTTCAATGCACTATGGGCTGATTACTAGCTCTTGCATTTACTAGATGTTTATCAGTTAACAATTATGTAACTAATCTGTGCCTTAGTTTCATTTCTAAAATGAAGGCAGTATCAATTCTTACCTTGTAAAATGGCTCTTATAAAAGAGGAATAATATAACTCTAGTAAATTGTCTGGCATATGTAAAACATTTAATAAACATTTAATAAACATTAGCTGTTGTTATTTCTCACTTGATATATAGTTTAGTTCCTACCACCTGGAGCCCTCCATTAGTCTTCTTGAGTATCCTTATGACTTGACAGCCTGTTTGCATGGAGCAGTGATTGGAGAGCTTGCCAAGATGTCTTTTGAACTTCCCAGGTGGCATAGTGGTAAAGAATCCACCCACCAATGCAGAAGACCCAAGAGACACAGGTTTGATTCCTGGGTCAGGAAGATCCCCTGGAGTAGGAAATGGCAATTTCCTACCCATTCCAGTATGCTTGCCTGGAAAATTCCATGGACAGAGGAGCCTGGCAGTCCCTGGGGTTGCAAAGAGTTGGACACGACTGAGCACATGCACACACACATAAGAATGTGTAACTTTAATAGTGAAAGAGGCCTTAATGAAACATTCATTTAAAAAGTCAACTGGTATTTGTCAGCTGGTCTACAGACAATGCTTTTTAGAGATTTGTCATGATTTTTAATGTAGCTGTTGGGTGGGACAGATGTCATTGTTAAGCTGCTAAGTCATGTCCAACTCTTTGTGGCCCCATGGACTATAACCTGCCAGGCTGCTCTGTCCATGGAATTTTCNTATTTGTCAGCTGGTCTACAGACAATGCTTTTTAGAGATTTGTCATGATTTTTAATGTAGCTGTTGGGTGGGACAGATGTCATTGTTAAGCTGCTAAGTCATGTCCAACTCTTTGTGGCCCCATGGACTATAACCTGCCAGGCTGCTCTCTCCATGGAATTTTCCAAGCAAGAATACTGGATTGGGTTGCTGTTTCCTTCACCAGGGATCTTCCCGACCCAGGGTTTGAACACACATCTCCAGGTTGACAGGTGGATTCTTTACCACTGAGTCACCTGGGAAGCCTGGGTGGGGGCAAGGTATGGAGCAATTAATGAAGCTCCAAGTTTTCATGTCCTCTGGATATCTGGACAAGACAGTTTTCTAGGTCAGGTGTCTGCAAACTAGGGCCTGTGAGCAGATGCAGCTCCTTGCCTGTTTTTATGTGGTTCTCAAGCTTAAAATGATTTTTACATTTTTAAAAGGTTGTAAAACAAAACAAAATAGCAAAGACTAGATGGTAGAGATGAGTGGGGGCCCACATGGTCTAAATATTTGCTATCTGGCCATTTATAGAAAAAGGTTGCCCACTCCTGTCCTATACAGAAGAAAGTACTTTAAGTTTATCTTTTGTATTTTAAACTTACTGGATTAAAGAATTAAGCACAGAGTTAAAAACCCAAATTTGTTCTGTGAGCTCACCTTCTTTTTGGAGTTAATCCATTTATGAAATTTATTTTTACCTTCTTCAGGGTAGCATGTCGCTTGTCAAATATATGTATCTCTATTTCAAACTGTACCATTTCTTTTAATCATTACTGTAGATAGCATATCCAGAGCTGGTAAATCATTTATCTATTATGCAAATTGTTTGCATGGAGGGAGGTTAGTGGCTTTTAAATGACACTCTTGTTAGCTCTCATTACCTAGTTGGTCCCAACTTGGGATTTATCAAACCTAGAAAGAATTTCTAAAACAACTTTTCAATTGACTCAAGAAAAAGAAGGCAGGCAGGCAAGAAAGATTGAAGGAAGGAAGGAGAAAGCAGTAGTCACTTTAAGGCCACTTATTGTTTCAGTCCGGAGAAGGCAATGGCACCCCACTCCAGTACTCTTGCCTGGCAAATCCCATGGGTGGAGGAGCCTGGTGGGCTGCAGTCCATGGGGTCGCTAAGAGTCGGACACGACTGAGCGACTTCACTTTTACTTTTCACTTTCATACATTGGAGAAGGAAATGGCAAACCTCACGTCTCCCCAAACCTGCCTACTTTTACACTGAACTCTTTTTCAGCCTCTCAGAGTTTCCTCTTCAATTCAGGTCAGGCTCACACAAGGACAGTTTGCTTTAGTCTCAGAGGACTAGCTAAAAGCTGTTGTGATAATAAATGAATCCACAGTCTTTTCCAAGATAGCCACAGGCATTTCAGCTATAGGTCTGCAGGGGCTCACTTGCACACCAGGCGTTGTCTTTTTCCTTATAGCATGTGGTTTGTAGCTTATTTGAGGCCACTCTATCAGTAAAGCTATGCACGGTTAATTTCCTAAATTAGTTATCTTTAACAAGTATATGCAAATTTGGAGAAAGTGACTTATAGAACTTACATTTTCTAAGACTAACTTTCGATACCGTGTAAACTATCTGGAGTTCTTGAACAGTATCCCAAATATCTCAATAATTGAAGTGAAAAAGTGAAAGTGTTTGTCGCTCAGTTGTGTTGGACTCTTTGTGACCTGTTGACTGTAGCCCCCAGGCTCCTCTGTCCATGAAATTTTCCAGGCAAGAATACTGGAGTGGGTTGCCATTTCTTCCTCCAGGGGATCTTCTCAACTCAGGGACTGAACCCAGGTCTCCTGCATTGCAGGCAGATTCTTTACTGTCTGAGCCACCAGTACATGTCTAAGTTTTCCAAATGATATTCTAATCAAATATATTTGATAAGCATATTTAGAAAATTTCTCCTCAGGTCTTTACAAATTTCCTGATAATACGCTTAATGTACATACCATTTTGTCCCAGAGTATAATAGTAGAAATAATGAGTAAAATAGAAAAGGAGAGGTATTTTGGCTTATGCTAAAGAACTTCTAGAATTGCATTATCTAACATGATAGCCACCAGCCATATGTGTTTATGGAACATTTGAAGCTAGTTAAACTAAGGAACTAATTTATTTAAAAGATTTTATTTTATATTGGAGTATAGTTGATTTATAATGTTGTGTTAGCTTTAGGCACAGCAAAGTGATTCAGTTATACATGTACATATATCTATTCTTTTTCAGATTCTTTTCCCATATAGGTTATTATAGAATATTGAGTAGAATTCCCTGTACTATACAGTAGATCCTTGTTGAGTATCTGTTTTATATATAGTAATGTATATCTGTTAATCCCAACTTCTGATTTATCTTTTCCCCTGATGTTTCCTATTTGGTAACCATACGTTTGTTTTCTATGTCTGTGAGTCTATTTCTGTTTTGTAAATAAATGCATTCATATCATATTTATTAGATTCCACGTATCAAAGTCAAAGTGTTAGTCACTCAGTCGTGTCCAACTCTTTGCGCCCGCACAGACTGTAGCCTTCCAAGCTCCTCTATCCGTAGAGTTCTCCAGGCAAGAATACTGGAGTAGGTTGCCATTCCCTTCTCTAGGGGATCTTCCCAACCCAGGCCTCCTGCATCACAGGCAGATTCTTCACTGTCTGAGCCACCTGGGATTCCATGTATAAGTGATATCATATGATATTTGTCTTTGTCTGACTGACTTCACTTAGTTTGCTAATCTCTGGGTCCATCCATGTTGCTGCAAATGGCAGTATTTCATTCTTTTTTATGGTTGAGTAATAGTCCATTGTATATATGTACCACATCTTCTTTATCAATTCCTCCATTGATGGGCATTTAGGTTGCTTCCATATCCTGGCTATTGTAAATAATGCTGCAGTGAACATTAAGGTGCCTGTATCTTTTCAAATTATGTTTTCTCTGGATAACTGCCTAGGAGTGGGATTACTGGATCATATGGTAGCTCTATTTTTAGTTTTTTAAGGAACCTCCATGCTTTTCTCCATAGTCGCTACACCAATTTACATTCCCACCAACAGTGTAGGAGGGTTCTCTTTACTTCACACCCACTCCAGCATTTACTGTTTGTAGATTTTTTGACGATAGCCATTCTGACCAGTGTGAGGTGATACCTCATTGTAGTTTTGATTTGCCTTTCTCTAATAATTAGTGATGTTGAGCATCTTTTCGTGTGCTTTTTGGCCATATATATTTCTTCTTTGAAGAACTATGTATTTTGATCTTCTGTCCATTTGATTGGGTTTTTCGTTTTTTTGTTTTTTGATACTGAGCTGAATTAGCTGTTTGCATAGTTTGAGATTAATATCTGTTGGTTGCTTTGTTTGCAAAGATTTTTCTCTCCTTCTGAGAGTTCTTTCTTTTTTGTGTGTGTGTGGTTTCTTTTGTTGTGCAAAAGTTTTAAGTTTAATTAGGTACCATTTGTTTATTTTTGTTTTTATTTCCATTACTCTTAAGTGATGAATTGAAAGTGATGAATTGGTGTAATTATGTCAAAGACTATTCTACCTGTGTTTTTCTCTCAGAGTTTTATAGTATCAGGCCTTCTTTTAGGTCTTTAATCCATTTTGAGTCAATTTTTGTGTATAGTGTTAGGAAGTAGTCTAATTTCATTTGTTTACATGTAGCTGTCCAGTTTTCCCTGTACTACTTATTGAGCAGACTGTCTTTTCTCCATTGTATATTCTTGTCTCCTCTGTTATAGATTAGGTGACCATAGTTGCATGGGTTTATCTCTGGACTTTCTATTCTGTTACAATGATCTATATTTCTTACTTTTCAGACATAATGCTATTGCAGACTTAATAGACTACTGTTGCTGCTGCTACTGCTAATCACTTCAGTCGTGTCCGACTCTGTGCAATCCCATAGACGGCAGCCCATCAGGCTCCCCCGTCCCTGAGATTCTCCAGGCAAGAACACTGGAGTGGGTTGCCATTTCCAGTCTAGTATAAATATAACTTTTAAATACCTTGGACAATAAAATAGTTTATATGACTAGCTTTTGAACTATGGTGTTGGAGAAGACTCTTCAGAGTCCCTTGGACTGCAAGGAGATCCAACCAGTCCATTCTGAAGGAGATCAACCCTGGGATTTCTTTGGAAGGAATGATGCTAAAGCTGAAACTCCAGTACTTTGGCCACCTCATGTGAAGAGTTGACTCATTGGAAAAGACTCTGATGCTGGGAGGGATTGGGGGCAGGAGAAGAAGGGGACAACAGAGGATGAGATGGCTGAATGGCATCACTGACTTGATGGATGTGAGTCTGAGTGAACTCCGAGAGATGGTAATGAACAGGGAGGCCTGGCGTGCTGCAATTCATGGGGTCGCAAAGAGTCGGACACGACTGAGCAACTGAACTGAACTGAACTGTAGTATTAAAATACCATAGACAAAGAGGCCTGACATGCTGCAGTCCATGGGGACTGATATACAGCAAAGTGATTCAGTTATACATCTATATATACATTCTTTTTCATTATGTTTAACACAAGATATTGAATATAGTTCCCTGTGCTATACAGCAGGACCTTGTTGTTTATCCACTATATATATGATAGCTAAAGAAGATTTCATAAATTTGATTATAAAAATTGTGTTACAGAAAGATTATTTTGTTGTTTCTGAGGAGAATAAATAAGAAGTGCTTTTACCAATAAGGCCCTACTGTATAGCGCATAGAACTTTGCTCAATGTTATGTGACATCCCGGGTGGGAAGGGAGTTTGGGGGAGAATGGATACATGTATATGTATCATTGAGTCCCTTCACTGTTCTCCTGAAACTGCCACAACATTGTTAACTGGCTATACCTCAATACAAAATAAAAAGTTTAAAGCTTAAAAAAGAAGTGCTTTTGACTGGAGGTAGAGAGTTTGGTAAGCTATTGCAATGGTTCTGGCAAGAAATGATAAGGGCCTAAGCAAGAGCAGATAACTGCTAAGGGACCAAGGGAATGCTGGGTAAGTCCAGGCTTCCAGTTTTCGGGGTTACCTCTAGGTAGGAGTAAATGTTTCAGGGATAACATGTATGAATGAATTAAATCACACAGTGGCATGTATAGGAGGCTATTTTTGACAATAATTTGCTCACTCACTAGATTATAAAATTTAGGTTTGAAAGTAAATCATTCATTTCTGATGGGCTGATACAATGGGAAGAGAAAGTAAAAGGGTAAAGACCAATCTGTTTAAAGAAAGGATTTATGTAAATCAACTATAATTCAGTAAAAAGATATTAAAGTGATAAAAATTGATTTGTACCATGTAGGCTTTTCTGAAAACGTTTCTAAACTTCTATTTGAAACTGAAAGGCCGTGTATAGTGCATTATATCCTTTAGCACATTTTATCTTCTAGTCAATCTCCTAAACACTAAGGTGGAAAATTTTTTATGAAAATCATTCACAAATGTTAACATCTGATGCCCTTGGTTGCTGTATTACAAATGACATAAAGTTTCACAATAATTGATGTGACTAAGTAGAAATTCAAAATAGTTGAGATTTGTACCAACTTCTGTCATTACTGAAAACAATATCTAGATAGGGAAAGCACTGTCATAAACAGATATGTATAGTAAATGCTGGGGCTTCCCAGCTGGCTCAGTGGTAAAAAATCACCTGCCAAGCAGAAGATGTGGTTTTGATCCATGGGTTGGGAAGATCCTTTGGAGAAGAAAATGGCAACCCACTCTAGCAGTATTCTTGCCTGGAAAATCCCGCTGACAGACAAGCCTGGTGAGCTGTAGTCCATGGGGTTGCAGAAAGAGACAGACATGAATTAGCAACTAAACAACAGTAGTAAATACTAGAGAATGCATAAAAAAGATCATGTCTCCTCTTTGTTTAATTTCTACTTATTAATTTATTTATTTTTGGTTGAGTTGGGTCTTCATTGCTGTACACTGCTTTCTCGTTTCGGGAATGGTGGCTACTCTCCAGTTGCAGCACGTGGACTTCTCATTGCGGTGGCTTCTCTTCTTGTGGAGCACAGGATCTAGGGCCCACAAGCTTCAGTCGTTGCAGCTCCTGGGCCCCAGGGTGTGGGCTCAGTAACTGTTATGGACAAGCTTAGTTGCTCCGAGGCATGTGGAATCTTCCCAGACCAAGGAACAAACCCTTGTCCCCTGGCAGGAGGATTCTTATACACTGTAACACCAAGTAAGTTCTCCTCTTTGTTAATTAGCATTATTATAAAGAGATGACAGATGAAAGGGAAACCCAAAAGTCCATAAAAGCATACACTTAAATTTTATGCACAGTACTTTTGATGTTTGGATAGAACCAAGATCATAAGCTTCTTAGCAGCTTTCATACTTACATGCAGCTGATAACATATTAAGTGCATTTTATGATTTTCTTTTACCAAAGTGTCCTGAAAATTATGACAAGCTAATTAAATATCACTTTGAATTTTAGAATGAAATTTGATGGTACTGGGACTAATTGGTGGAAGGAAACTATTGTTTTTTTTCTATGCTATACCCTGGAAAGAGTGAAGGCATTTTGGGAGGAAGGCAGAGGATGAGATGGTTAAATAACATCGCTGGCTCAATGGACATGAATTTGAGCAAATTCTGGGAAAGAATGGAGGACAGAAGAGCCAGGAGCACTGCAGTCCATGGGGTCGCAAAGAGTTGGACACAACTCAGTGACTCAAGAACAATAGCAACCATAAGAGGGAGACCGGTGCTGCAGAAACCTCATTTCTATTAAACTTTACAAAAATATGAGGGGCCAGCTTTATATATGAGAAACCAGAGAATTGAAGTATTGAAAAGTTATTGCTGAGGATTGCAACTAAGTATTTCAAGTCTAAGGTATACATGTGTTTTAGAAAATATTAGAGACAGAAGGAGCTCCAAGTTGGTGGTGTAGGAAGACCCTGAGCTCACCTCCTCCCACTGCTACTGCTACTGCTAAGTCACTTCAGTCGTGTCCGACTCTGTGCGACCCTAGACGGCAGCCCACCAGGCTCCGCCGTCCCAGGGATTCTCCAGGCAAGAACACTGGAGTGGGTTGCCATTTCCTTCTCCAATGTATGAAAGTGAAAAGCGAAAGTGAAGTTGCTCAGTCGTGCCCGACTCTTAGCGACCCCATGGACTGCAGCCTACCAGGCTCCTCTGTCCATGGGATTTTCCAGGCAAGAGTACTGGAGTGGGGTGCCATTGCCTTCTCCGACCTCCTCCCACAGGTACACCAAATCACAACTATTTACAGAATAGCTATGTATAAGAATGACCTGAAAACTAGCAGAAAATATTTTCCAAAACTAAAAATATAAAGAAGGAGCCACAGTGACATAAGTAGGAGGAGCAGAGACACATTATAGACAAGACCCACACCCCCAGTTGGCAACCCACAGATGGGAGAAATATCACAGTTGTAGAGGTGCTCTCAAAGGAGCCAGGTTGTAAGCCCCACATTGGGCTTCCCAGGCCCAGGGGACTTGCACCAGGAAGATAAGCCTCCAACATCTGGCTTTGAAAACCAGCAGACTTGTGATTGAGAGAGCTGCAGGACTACAGGAAACAGACTCTGCTCTTTTTTAGTTTTAATTGAAGTATAGTTGATTAGTTTCAGGTAAACAAAATAGTGATTACATATTTTTATAGATTATAATCCACAAAAAAGTTATTGTAAAATATTGACTATATTCCCTGTGCTGTATATTCCACCCTTGTAACATATTTATTTTATACCTAATAGTTTTTTTTCTCTGAATCCCCTTACCTTTCCCCTCAGCCAGTCCCCTCCCCTCTGGTAACCACTAGTGTGTTCTCTGTATCTGTGCAGAGACTCTCCTTTTAAAGGGCATGCACAAAATCTTACATGCTCTGAGCCCCAGCACAGATGCAGTTTCCTAAAGACACCACTAAAAATAGCTATTAGAACTAACAAATGAATTCAGTAAAGTTGCAGGATACAAAATTAATATACAGATATCTGTTACATTTCTATACCCTAATAACAAACTGTAGGAAAGAGAAATTAAGAAAGGAATCTCATTTACAATCACATCAAAAGAATAATATACCTAGGAATGTCTAACATAACAAAGAAGGTAAAAAAACCTGTACTCTTAAAACTATAAGATATTGATGAAAGTTGAAACTGATATAGACTAATGGAAATATTATTAAAATTACTGTATTCCCCAAGGCAGTTTATATATTCAGTGTAATCCCTATCAAATACCAATGGCAATTTCACACAACTAGAAAAAATAATTCTAAAATTTATATACGGGGCTCCCTTGTGGTCCAGTGGTTAAGACTCCTTGCTCCCAATGCAGGGGGCATGGGTTCAATCCTTAGTCAGGGAACTAAGATCTTGCATAGTGTCTGGCATGGCCAAAAAAATAAAATGAAATTTACATGGAAACATAAAAAAACTTGAATTGTCAAAGCAATCTTGAGGGAGAAGAACAAAGCTTGAGGTATCAAACTGACTGATTCCAGGCTATACAGCCAAGCTGCAATAATCAAAGCAATATCGTACTGGCACAAAACAGACACACAGATCAATGGAACAGAATGAGAGAATTCAGAAATGAACCCAAACTTGAATGGGCAGTTAATCTAGGACAAAGGAAGCAAGGATAAACAATGGGGAAAAAGACAAACTGTACAATAAATGCTATTGGGAAAACTGGACAACTACATGCAAAAGAATTAAACTGAACTACTGTCTTATACCATGCAAAAAAATCAATTCAAAATGTATTAAAGACTTAAATGTAAGAAGAGTCTTAGAAGAAAATCTAGTTTTAGAAGAACATATTTTCTGACATTGGTCTTAGCAATATATTTTTTATATATCTCTTCAGACAAAGGAAACAAAACCAAAAATAAACAAATGAGGCTACATCAAACTAAAAACTTCACAGTGAAGGAAACCATTAACAAAATGAAATACAGCCTACTGAATGGGAGAAGATATTTGCAAATGACCTATCTGATAAGGGATTAATAGCACAAGTATGCAAAAAACTCATGTAATTCAATATCAGAGAAACAAGCAATCCATTTAAAAAATGAGCAGAAGACCTGAATAAACTTTTTTTCTGAAGAAGACATATAGATGGTCAACAGGTATGTGAAAAGATGCTCAACATCAATAATCATTAGGGAAATGCAGATTGAAACCTCAATGAGACAGTATTTCATTCCTGTCAGAATGCCAATCATCAAAATGACAACAAATAGCAAATATTGGCAAGGATATGGAGAAAAGGGAACCCTTGTGCAGTGTTGCTGGGAATGTAAATCAGTACATACTTCTGGGAAGAAAAATATGGTGGTTTTTCAAAAAAATAGAAATAGTGTATGATCCAGAATTTCATTTTAGGGTATTTACCCAAAGAAAACAAAAACACTAATACAAAAAGATATATATGCTCCAAAGTTCATAGCAGAATTATTTATAATAGCCAAGCTATGGAAGTAATGTTAGTACCCAGCAATAGATGAATAGATAAAGAATCTATATACATATATATGTGTGTATATATATACATGGCATATTACTCAGCCATAAGAAAAATGAAATCTTGCCTTTTGCAATAATATGGATGGATTTAGAGGGCATGTTATCATGCTAAGTGGAATAAGTTAGAGAGAAAGACTAATACCATATAATATCACTTATATATGATATATAGAACACAAACCAAACAAAACAGACTCATAGGTACAGAGAAAGGAATGGGTGATTGCCAGAGGGGAGGGCCGTGGACGGTTGGGGATAATAGGTACAAGGGATTAAGAGGTACAAAGTTCCAGATATAAAATATAGATGCCACAGTGGTCTTATGTTACAAGGTCAATAACAGTATAATAACTTTGAATGGGGACAGATTACTAGACTTACCATGGCTATCATTTTGTAATGTGCATAAAGGTCAAGTGACTATGTTGTTCAACTGACAAAAACATAATATTGTACATCAACTATATTTGAATAAAAACACATTAAATTGTCAGTTAATGTATGCATGAGTAAATATGTAGGATAAACATAACTCACCTTTTAAATATCTTAATATCTTATGGGTCCATATATCCCTAAACTTTATAAAGATCTCTATGCAGTTAAAAGTTTAAAATAAGGTTATTATTTTAACAATAGAATTAAGTTTATGGTTGGAGAAGGCAATGGCACCCCACTCCAGTACTCTTGCCTGGAAAATCCCATGGACGGAGGAGCCTCGTAGGCTGCAGTCCATGGGGTCGCTAAGAGTCGGACACGACTGAGTGACTTCACTTTCACTTTTCACTTTCATGCATTGGAGAAGGAAATGGCAACCCACTCCAGTGTTCTGCCTGGAGAATCCCAGGGATGGGGGAGCCTGGTGGGCTCCCGTCTATGTGGTCGCACAGAGTCGGACACGACTGAAGCGACTTAGCAGCAGCAGCAGCAAGTTTATGGTAGCTTTAGTAAAAACATTTATTCTATCCATTTTGATAATGATGTTCCTAACTGAATATCCATTCAAAAGCCCCTATGAAGAATTAAACAGATTTAAATACCATATGAATACATGAAAGCCAGTTTTGTGCTATTTTTATAATTTGTAAATAGTTTAAATTTTAAAGGTGCACTGGGATGAATGCAGAGAGATGGTTTGTGTTGCAAGGACATCATGATGTGACTGGAAAGAGGGGAGGCTTTGTGGAGGGCAGAGAGCAGTGAGAGAGGATATGTGGATTTGAATCCACATTTTGCTCTAACCTGTTTTCTGACATCAGATGGGTCCTTGGTGGCTTTGTTTACTCCTGTAGATGGTTTATAACTTCCCACATCCATAAAGTCTAAACTTCAAAGGAAGGAATCCACAAATTAAAAAGATAGCCAAGTACATTGGAAAGTCCCTAAAGGCAATAATGCCGGTAGTGATGATGTTATAATGCTCTCTAAGGTTCACCCAAGCTTCGGAAGTCTGATATTCTGTGGTTTGTTCCCGGATTCGCTATGAGATGATAACTAGTACTTAGTAAGCTGGCCTGTGATTCCATCCGCTAGAGGACAGTAGGAAATGTGCACAAACACATTCAAAAGAGTGACTCACAGAAATAAACCCTGTCCTGTGGAGAGATGCTATGCAAAGGAGCAGATGAGTAAAATACATTTAGGGGCAGTAATCTGGATAAAGCTACATGCTTTAAAGGGCTGTAGAAATTCCTTATCTAGTCAATATTTAAGTACTCTAGTCCACAAATGGGCAATTTCTCCAGGACCAGCTCCTCTGGAAGAAGTCGGCTGTGTTGAGAGTGAAAGGCCCCTGTAATCATCATCAGACTTGCAGCTGTGCCTGTAGTGGCAGTGAGGCGAGCTGCAGGCAGTCCAGGGCCACTCGCAGCCCAAGGCAGGCTCTAACCTCCTCAGGGTATGCTACATATATATATATATATTAATCTCGACAGCCCAGCCCAGCCCAGCCCTTTGTGCCTAATCAAATCTTACTCTCCAACCCTAGTCATCTCTGGACTTGGTTCCCTGTTTTGCTACTTCTCAGCTTTTTGATTTTTGGCAAATCACTTGACTTCCTCAACTCAATTGGTTTTGGTTTGGTGGATTCAAAAGTTTCTGAGGATCCTTTAAAATCTTCAGTTATGTATACAGCAATCTCACCTTTTGAGACATTTTATGTATTTCCTTACTGGCCTCCTCTGCCTGAGAACAAGTGAGGCCTTCTTAACACATTTTCATGCTAGATTACTTCTTTTCCTAATATAAAGCTTCTGACTAGGTCAAGTAAGTTCAGTGGCAGGTAGACTGCCTAAATGTGTGCCTGCATGCGTGTTCAGTTGCTTCAGTCATGTTCGACTCTTTGAGACTTTCTTACTCTCCAACCCTAGTCATCTCTGGACTTGGTTCCCTGTTTTGCTACTTCTCAGCTTTTTGATTTTTGGCAAATCACTTGACTTCCCCAACTCAATTGGTTTTGGTTTGGTGGATTCAAAAGTTTCTGAGGATCCTTTAAAATCTTCAGTTATGTATACAGCAGTCTCACCTTTTGAGACATTTTATGTATTTCCTTACTGGCCTCCCCTGCCTGAGAACAAGTGAGGCCTTCTTAACACATTGTCATGCTAGATTACTTCTTTTCCTAATATAAATAAGCTTCTGACTAGCTCAAGTAAGTTCAGTGGCAGGTAGATTGCCTAAATGTGTGCCTGCATGCGTGCTCAGTTGCTTCAGTCGTGTTCGACTCTTTGAGACCCTATGGACTATAGCCCACCAAGTTCTGTCCATAGGATTCTTCAGGCAAGAATGCTGGAGTGGGTTGCCATGTCCCCCTCCATGGGATCTTCCTGACCCAGGAATTGAACTTGCATCTCCTGCATTGCAGGTGAATTCTTTACCTACTGAACCACCTGGGAAACCAGCCTAAACATCTACCTATAAGTAAAAATCTTAATCTTTCCGAAACTCACGTACTTTTTTTGTTTGGTAAATATCTCTTATTTAAGCTTTTTATTTTGTTTTGGGGTATAGTCGATTAACATGTTGTGATAGCTTCAGGTGAACGGGGAAGGGACTCAGCCATGCATTCACATGTTTCCCTTCTCCCACAAACTCCTCTCCTATCCAGACTGCCACCTAACATTGAGCAGAGAGATACTTGCATTCTTAAATAGCAAATGGGGACACTATGTTTCTTAATGTTGCTAAAGATTAAAATAAGTTAGATATTTAAAACACAACGGTAGATCTTTTGTTGACTTCTAGTAAATATGGGTTCTATACTGTTCTCTCTGACAGGTCTGTAGCCTATGGACATGTTATTTTTTCACCTACTGGTAGGAATTTATAGAGAATCCTGTTAAAACAGACAGCTTTTAGTACACGGTGGTTCATATGGTGTCTTCCTTAATATAATTGGGCTTCCCAGGTGGCTCAGTGGTAAAGAATCTGCCTGCCAATGCAGGAGACAAGGGTTTGATCGCTGGGTTGGGAAGATCCCTTGGAGAAAGAAATGACAACCCACTCCAGTATTCTTGCCTGGGATATTCCATGGAAAGAGGAGCCTGGTGGGCTACAGTTCACTGGATTGAAAAGAGTCAGACACAACTTAGCGACTAAACAACAACAGCAACAAACATAATTACTAAATATAGACTTGACTTAATACCATTAGCACACAGGAAACTCCCTGGTGGCTCAGATGGTAAAGAATCTGCCTGCCAATGCAGGAGACAAGGGTTTGATCCCTGGGTTGGGAAGATCTCCTGGAGAAGGAAATGGCAATCCACTCCAGTATTCTTGCCTGGGAAATCCCATGGACAGAGGACCCTGATGGGCCAATGTCCATGGAATCGCAAAGAGTCAGACATGACTGAGCAACTAACACTTTCTAACAAGCAATAGCATCCGTTCTTAAAAAAATCATAACAGTGGAATTTTAAATTTTCTAGAATAATTGTAGTAAATCAACATGTGCCCTGTGTATTGACCAAATTTGATAACAGTATTTGTATTGATGAATCTATAATTAAAGATAAATGTTCTGAGTATTTGTATGTGATTGAAACAAACTCCTCTGTTTATAACATTCTTAGTCACCCTATAATTTCCTGCACATTTAAGTGTTAATTTTGTTAGAATTAGCATGTATTGTCATCCTTACTCCCAATGCAATAAGATGAAAACAGCTTCAGGGTCTGAACCATTTATCCATTAGTGGTGGTGAAATAAACCCATAGCTGAAATAGAATTAAGAAATTAAGTGTTTTAATTTCAACAAAGGCAAAATGACAGATTGGTTTTGGAATAGCTGTTGACAAGGCATAGACATAATGCCTGTGACCAGTATCAGTTCAGTTCAGTTCAGTCGCTCAGTCGTGTCCGACTCTTTGCGACCCCATGAATCGCAGCACGCCAGGCCTCCCTGTCCATCACCATCTCTCGGAGTTCACTCAGACTCACGTCCATCGAGTCAGTGATGCCATCCAGCCATCTCATCCTCGGTCGTCCCCTTCTCCTCCTGCCCCCAATCCCTCCCTGCATCAGAGTCTTTTCCAATGAGTCAACGTGACCAGTATAGACATGACATTTTATTTTCTGATTTCATAAGTAAGTGGGATGTGTCAAAATTCCAGTTCTTCTCCTCCATCATGAGAATTGCAGAGATGACTGCACAACTGGGGCTTCTTCTTCCTGCTCAGAGCCTACTTTCTGTAAGAATCAAGCAGCATCAATAGGGCTGGAAAGGCCTATGAAATAAGACACTCAAAGTACAGAAACAGAGATTTTTTTTCTTTCCTCCAAAGTTGCTCTGTGTTTCTAGGCTCTCTCTATCTCTCTCACTTTTATTCAAGGTTTTTTTCTTTTTTTTTTTTCATGAATTGTTTCTTCTTGACCATAAATGACTATAAAACATTTTTCAAGGGGATGTCTTTTTGGATTGATGCAGTCTCACCACAATAGGGGACCCCAACTGTGTTTGACTTGAGCCAAAGAAAAGAAATTCCCTGGATACTTTTATGTAAACCAGATGGATAAATACACAAAGAACACTACAACAAATCTTACAGGTGTTTGAAGGTCTCAAAATACAAGCCAAATACTCAAAAACCACGATGTGAATGTTAAAGTGAAGAACAAAATCTTACCTGATAAGGGAGGTCTATTTGTAAGAATCTCTGAAACAGAAGGCATAACTTCTCTCTTGACGATTCCATAATACTTCCAGAGCCAGATTCTTTATTAGCCTGGTCTACAGGTGCTTCACAATTATGCCCTACCCAAATGTTACAACTTTGCCCTTGCCACCCCGAATGCCCTCCATGCCCACATCCCATCCCCACCCACAGTCACCATTTCCAGTACTTCCCTCCCTGAGTCTTTGTGTGGCTGCTTCCTCTGCCAGAAATATCTTTCCTCCACTTCAGGTGAACTGTGACTCAACCTGCAACAATAACTCCAATGTCAATTCTGAAATCAATAGCTTTCTGGGAATCTCTTCTCCCTACCCCGGAGCAGAATTAAGTTCTTCCCTTCTCTGTACCCCTGTATTTGCCTACACAAGGCGCTTGACACACTGCTTGAGGGCAAACAGTATGAGGCGTCACCAGTGCCCTTTGCTTTATACCATCTTGCACGTGTTCATTTCCTCTACTAGCAAGTGAGCTTTTTGCTTATGTACCCTCACAATGCAGGGCCTGGAACATAGTATATTTAAGTTGAATATTCTCAACATAATTATTAAAATCATAACATTCATATGTGCAAATGTCTTCAGACTACCAGTCTGTTGTCTTAAAAAAAAAAAGGAGAGAAGACTGTATCACCTTTGCATATATTTGTTCTTTGAGTGTTTGTTTATTTACGAATGAATCATCAGGGTACTTTTAACATATCAAAATTGAGTTTATTGAACTTGGCAAAATGATAAGTTCATTCATTTCCTTCTGTTTCCCAAGCTAATGACTGTGTTTGTTTTATTTTAAACTCCCTTTTAAAGGAGTTTTAAACTTCGTTTTCAGAGAAGGCAATGGCACCCCACTCCAGTACTCTTGCCTGGAAAATCCCATAGGCGGAGGAGCCTGGTAGGCTGCAGTCCATGGGGTCGCTAAGAATCGGACACGACTGAGCGACTTCACTTTCACTTCTCACTTTCATGTATTCGAAAGGGAAATGGCAAGCCACTCCAGTGTTGCCTGGAGAATCCCAGGGACGGGGGAGCCTGATGGGCTGTCGTCCATGAGGTCGCACAGAGTCGGATGTGACTGAATCGAGTTAGCAGCGGCAGCAGCAGCAAACTCCATTTTAAACTCCCATTTATATACACGTGGACAGTTTTTTAGATTTAGGTTCAAGATACCCAGCATGTGGGAAATGGAGATGCACAAGGGGGCAATGGAAACATATAAGTTAAATTTAAAGTGGCTTGAAAGTCTGCCTTTTGTTGGTAGATCATTGATTCATATGAGTTGTGAAGTGATATAATTTAATGTTAGAAAATACCAGTCTTTTTCCATAATTAGAATGATTTGGAAGTGGAGTGGTTTGGGGAATATTTAGAAGAGAAGAGATAGTACAGATAAGATTGTTGAAAGTCAGTTTGGCCAGATGGTTAGATGTGGGAGTTAGAATCAAAAAGAAGAAAATCCCATCCAACAAATATGTATAGACATTGGCAACCGGGTCCTAGAGACAAGTAACCATTTTAATCATTAACTAACATATTAAATTAACCTTAAAAAGCCTAAAACAGTGGTTGAGATTTTGACACCCATCTCAGGAAAGATGCTTTGTTCTTACAAAAAAGAAGTGCAAATCTTTTTGTAGAACTAGCTCATTGCTTAGGTTTGATGGGAGTGCCTGCCCTGACTAGAAAGGGCCTCTTCAGTCATATCTTATTTTGGGAACAGGAGTTACCATGTGAAAGGCTGAGATGGAGCTGTGGAGGGTGGGCATTTCAGCCAGAAGGGACAGGCAAAGCAAAGTCTCATTGTGATCATCAGTACGAGGTTCAGTGTGCTGGAGGGTAGTGCTGGAAGGAGAGATTATTTGAGATGGAGATGGCAAGGCAGCAGGAATCAGGCCTGGAGACTTGATTTGCTACATAAAGAATCAGATTTGGGGGAAATACCTGCAGTGATTTTTCTTCCTGACACGGTCCACTGTGCAGAGAGATGGGATCGTTGGGGACATGTGCTTTATTTTCCCCAAAATGTTATTTTCTGGATTTCTCTAGTCACATTTTTACAGAGGTAATCTTCTGAAGGCATTTTATCTCTGATCTCATAAATTGTTTATAAATGCATATAACAGTGTTTCAGGTCTCCCCATGAGGGAACACCATGAGGAGCTTTCTGGCAGTTGTAAGGAGCTGTGTCACATGTGCAGTAAAGAGGATGTAGTTTGTAAGGCAGGCAGAGCTATTTCCAAGAAATAAGATTCCACCCAAAAGCTTTGGACACAAGTGTTAACCGCACAAATGGCTAAATACACTTGGTTATGGCAGGTACAAAGAGTCGTTTTGAACCAATGAGGTCACCAACTTCAGTGCAAAAAGGCTGAGTCAGTTTTAACCATTGGCAGTTACGTTTATGAAATACCCCCCAGACTAGGTAGGATGCTAGCTTTTCCTTGCCTTGGTGTGATTTAAATAACACAAGAGAATTTCCACACTGTTCTCCAAAGTGGCTGTACTAGTTTGCATTCCCACCAACAGTGTAAGAGGGTTCCCTTTTCTCCACACCCTCTCCAGCATTTATTGCTTGCAGACTTTTGGATCGCAGCCATTCTGACTGGTGTGAAATGGTACCTCATTGCAGCCACTAAGGAGAACAGTGTGGAGATTCCTTAAAAAACTGCAAATAGAACTCCCTTATGACCCAGCAATCCTACTGCTGGGCATACACACCGAGGAAACCAGAATTGAAAGAGACACATGTACCCCAATGTTCATTGCAGCACTGTTTATAATAGCCAGGACATGGAAACAACCTAGATGTCCATCAGCAGATGAATGGATCAGAAAGCTTTGGTACATATACACAATGGAGTATTACTCAGCCATTAAAAAGAATTCATTTGAATCAGTTCTAATGAGATGGATGAAACTGGAACCTATTATACAGAGTGAAGTAAGCCAGAAAGAAAAACACCAATACAGTATACTGACACATATATATGGAATTTAGAAAGATGACAATGATGACCCTGTATGCAAGACAGCAAAAGAGACACAGATATATAGAACGGACTTTCGGACTCTGTGGGAGAGGGAGAGGGTGGGATGATTTGGGAGAATGGCATTGAAACGTGTATACTATCATGTAAGAACGAAGAACCAGCCTGTGTTCGATACAGGATACAGGATGCTTGGGGCTGGTACACGGGGATGATCCAGAGAGAGGAAATGGGGTGGGAGGTGGGAGGGGGATTCAGGATTGGGAGCTCGTATACACCCGTGGTGGATTCATGTCAATGTATGGCAAAACCAATATGGTATTGTAAAGTAAAATAAAGTAAAAATAAAATTTAAAAATAAATAAAAACAAACATAGTAGAAATAGTCTAAAGCAAAAAAAAAAAAATTATCTCTAGAAGTATTTACCATTTTAGAAAATAAACCTGAGAAATTAAAAAAAATAATAAATAAATAACACAAGAGAATGTGAGATACCACTTCTTCCTGTAGCTCCCATTAGGACTTTCTGTAATGATATTTTCTACTGTAAAAATGAGCTTAACCACATTTGCTTACCAAAGTCCCCTTCTTTGAGGGTCAAAACTATAAATAGTCCTACAGTGAAAGCAATATCTTGTCAATTCATAAATCTGTTATCTGGATGTAATTTCTATCGTCTTTTGTTCAGTTCTTAAAATAGTAAAATCATAAATATGAATCCTCAGTTTCTTTCCTTCCTTTCTTTTTCCTGCCTTACACATATACACACACAAAGATAGGCAAATACACATATACAAAAATGGAGGAAAATATTCCTCTCAGAAATATTTCTGATAGCATATTTAAAAAGGAGTGCCTTTGGCTTTCCAGACAAACATACCTTTTCCAGATAATAGATTCTATCCAGACAGGTTTAGACACAAAAACTCAACCACCAACTGATTGCAGTAGGTAAAATTAGGTCTCTGAATGTGTTATCTTGGTGTTTTAGAATTCTTAACTGAGATGTACTCTCAAGTATGTATGTATATATATAATTTATTTGATGTGATGGCAATTTAGATACCAAAAAGAAATTTGAAAGGGAAAGTGGGTAGATGGCTCAAGTAACTATCAAGAACTTAGTATTTGTATTTAAACTTCAACTCTTTCCGAATCATTATTCTTTAATTCACTTGTGACAACAATCAGTGTTGCTGGTCAGCAGCCAGATCCAGGTTTTTCTGCTCGTTTAATGGCTTCACCCTTCCTTGTAATACATGATGTGTTGGATTGGCCACTGGGCAAGTGGTCCATTGCCATCCTGGGGGAGAACTTGCTAACTGAAACAAGAGAAACTATAGTGGTTACCAGGTCCCAGGCCCTAGTACAGTGCTTATTCATCTCTCCCTACCTGTTTGGGGAATCATCTTATCTTACATTTCAAACTGTGTGGTTTAGTTGAGGTTTTCCTTACCCTTAGCTTCACTGATTAGTTTGGGGTTGGTTTAAGTCAATCAGCATTTCACACCCCTTTGACTAGGGTAATTGATGGGGTAGGAGGTGGGCTGTTTACTTGCAAGTTAATTTGGGCAGTGAGCAGGCCCCAGATACTTGTTTATCTGTTAGCAGAGAAAAGTTCCATTTTGTGGACGTGCAGCTGAAAAAGTATGAATCCTGAGGCAATAATAGCTATCTAGAAACCAAGGACACCTTATTGCAGAATGAAGACAATGCATTAAAAAAAAGCCAAGTTCAGAGATGTAGAAAATCAGGCCTAGTTAATTCACTGAAGTCCTTGAATTAAGGCCCATCTAGTCCTTATTCTTGGACTTCTCATTACAGCACTCAATGGCTTCCCTATATGTTTAGGCCAGTTTTATTGGGTTTTAAGTGGCTTGCTATGAAAAGAATCCTGTCTAATGCTTCATGTGCTCAACTGCTCAGTCATGTCCAACTCTTTGCGACCCCATGGACTGTAGCCCACTGGGTTCCTTCTGTCCATGGGGATTCTCCAGGCAAGAATACTGGAGTGGCTTGCCATTTCCTTCTCCACTAATGCTGCATATCACTTTCTTATTGAAGCCTAGCTTAGACTTTTACCTTCTTAGTTGTGACTCCATTAGAAGGATGATGACAAGTAAAATCATGACCCCACAGCTATCAATGACATCAAAGACGAGTATCTCATCTTTCTTGATATTTATGATTATATATGTATGTAATCATGTGTATGTGTGACTCTTTGTGACCCCATGGACTGTAGCCCACCAGACTTCTCTGTCCATGGGGATTCTCCAGGCAAGAATACTGGAGTGAATTGCCATGCCCTCCTCCAGGAGATCTTCCCAACCTAGATCTCCTGCACTATAGGCAGATTCTTTACAATCTGAGCCACCAGGGAAGCCCAAGAATTCTGGAGTGGGTAGCATATTCCTTCTCTAGGGGATCGTCCTGACCCAGGAATTGAAGCAGGGTCTCCTGTATTACAGGCAGATTCTTTACCAGCTGAGCTACCAGGTGAATATGTATATGTGTGCATATATATTAAATATAAATGTGTGTATGTATAATTGTATAAAAAAACAAAGCTGTTTTTGGTGAATTAATGTCTTTTTGATTAAGCGACAGGAGATTGGGTTTGCTGATTCTGCATCCAGTAATCCATAAAGCATGCAAGCACAATCATGTAACTTGAATGAGGAAGATAAGTCTTAGGAAGATCTAGATCTAATATTTTAAGGATTAAGCAGTGTTGGGAGAGAAAGTCATGCTGATTAATAAAGACCCCTCTAGTGGCCATAAACAGGTAAACAGAAGGAATCACAATCATATTTTCTCATCTGTACTGCTCAAACACTTTGGTTTCTCTCATACCCTGCAGCTGAAGTTGTCTCATTGTGTCCAAGTGAGCTCAAATATAGTTGGATGATGAAGAATTGCAGCCCAGAGGCAAGCAGCAGTCATGTGCATTGAATTGTAGTTTGAAAGCTGACAGGCTTAAAATGGCTCCTAATATGCCAGAAAAGGGATGGGGTCAGCTGTTTACTGTGTAATGTTCAATGGCACTATGAAAAATCTACTAGAGGAAATGTGACACCTTGTTAAGTCCCAGTAGCAGAGGCTAGGAGAAGCAGTGTCAGTTATGCAATGTTTTACTGCATGAATATGAAGTTTATTTCAAAGAACCCTCGCAATACTGTTAACTAATATTGAGAGTGCAGCTGTTACATAAGCTGTTTAAAGTATTCTGTATTTTGTATTTGTACAAGTGAAAGTGTTAGTTGCTCAGTCGTGTTGCAACCCTGGACTGCATGCTGCCAGGCTCCTCTGTCCATGGAATTATTCAGGGAAGAATACTGGACTGGGGTGCCATTTCCTTCAACAGGGGATCTTCCTGACCCAACATTCATACCTAGGTCTCCTGAATTACAGGCTGATTCTTTACTGTCTGAGCCGTCAGGGAAACCCCTTGTACAGAAAAAGACTTCTAATATATCTGCTTAAAAATGTAGCAATTAAACCTAGGCAATTAAAAAGTAATAATAAAGATAATATGGAAAATTAAGGAGTTCCCTGGTGGTCTAGTGGTTAAGAGGAGCTTCCCAGGTGGTGCAGTGGTAGAGAATTCACCTGCCAATGCAGGAAACGCAAGAGATGCAGGTTCGACCCCTGAGTCTGGAAGATCCCCCGGAGAAGGAAATGACACCTCACCCCAGTATTCTTGCCTGGGAAATCTCATGGACAGAAGAGCCTGGTGGGCTACAGTCCATAGGGTCACAGTCCATGGAAACTGGGATGGAATGAAAGTAAATAAAGAGCAAATAATAATAAATATTTCCTCAGATTCATGTTAAAATCATCTTGAGTTTCTGAATGGAGAATAAAATTGATAAGAAACAAATTTAAGGTTTACTCAAGACAATATAAATGTAATAATAATTTGTATTGTTTTATTTGATGGGAAACTTTCAAGATGAATATGACTACATAGTGTGGTTTTGATAATAGGTGGGCAGACATGGCCCTTTGAGTTCAATGTGGCCAGGCACTCTTCTAGCTATTACAGACACATTAGAGAATAAAGCATTGAGGACACTATCCCTGACCTCATGAAGTTTACATTCTCTGGTACAGGGAGACAGGAAATAAACCTGAGAAATAACTATATTATATATAGTATATAGTGAGGCTTCCCAGGTGGCGCTAGTGGTAAAGAACCTGCCTGCCAATGTAGGAGACTGCCTGCCAATGTAGGAGACATAAGAGATGTGGGTTCTGTCCCTGGGTTGGGAGGATCCCCTGGAGGAGGAAATGGCAAGCCACTCCAGTATTCTTGGCCTGGAGAATCCGATGGACAGAAAAGTCAGTTCATAAGGTGGCAAAGAGTTGGACATGACTGAAGTGACTTAGCACAGCGTATCGTATGTAGCATTGACAGAAGATGTTAAGTGCTATAAAAGATACAATAAATAGAATTGCGCTGCTGGAGTAGGGGTTTCATTTAAATAGGGTAGACAGTGACGCTTCAGCAAAAATTTGAAAAAAGTAAGGAAGGGAACCACATGGATATCTGATGGAAGATTATTACAGATACAGGAAATAGCAGTGCAAAGATTCTGAAGAAGAAATGTACCCAGTGTGTTTGAAGAACAGGAAGGAAGTCGAAGTGTCTGGTGCAGAGTGAAAGGGATACAGTAATCCCATGGACGGAGGAGCCTGGTGGGCTGCAGTCCATGGGGTCACCAAGAGTCAGGCACGAGTGAGCGACTTTACTTTCACTTTTCACTTTCATGCATTGGAGAGGGAAATGGCAACCCTCTCCAGTGTTCTTGCCTGGAGAATCCCAGGGACGGTGGAGGCTGGTGGGCTGCCATCTATGGGGTCTCACAGAGTTGGACACAACTGAAGCGACTTAGCAGCAGCAGCAGCAACAGCTAATGAGATCAGACAGGTGTGAGATGGAGTCTTGTAAGGATTTAGATTTTTTTAACTGAAGTATAATTGACATATAATATTATATTAGTTTCTTCAATATCTTATAATAACTTACAATGGAAAAGAATCTGAAAAGCAATGTACTCACACAAACACACACACACACACATGTAAAACTGAATCACTTTGCAATATACCTGAAACATTGTAAATCAAGTGCACTTCAATTAAAAAATTAAAAAATTAAAAATAACATTAGTTTCAAGTGCATAAAGACTCAATATTTCTGTATAATAAGAAATGATCAGCATAGTATGTCTAGTTAATACCCAACACCATACATAGTTACAGAATTTTTTTCCTTGTGATGAAAATTTTTCAGATCTACAGTTTTAAAAGCTTTCAAATAATGCAATTCAGTATTATTAACTATGGTCAATATGCTCTATATTATGTCCCCATGACTTATTTTATAGCTGGAAATTTGTCCCTTTTGACACCTTTCACCCTTCACTCCATGCCCCCACTCTGCCTCTGGTTACCACCCAGAGGTAGTTCTCCGTATTTTTGAGTTTGGGTTTGTTTGTTTTGTTTTGTTTTCAATTTTTCCACATAAATGGCATCATATGGTATTTGTCTTTATCTGACTTATTTCACCTAGCATAATGCTCTCTAGATTCATCCATGTTGTTGCAAACATCAAGATTTCATTCTTTTTTATGACTGAATAATATTCCATTGTGTGTATGTATGTGTGTGTATGTATATATATATATATATATAAAAATATATATGTATACAGTCACATATTCTTTATCCACTCATCAGTAGACATTTAGGTTGCTTTCATATCTTGGCTGTTTTAAATAGTGCTACAATGAACATGGCAGTGCATATATCTTTTCAAATTAGTGTTTTTCATTTTCTTCAGAGAGATACCCAGAATTGGAATTGCTGGATCATATGATAGTTCTATTTTTAATTTTTTTGAGGAAACTCCACACTGTTTTTCATAGTGGTTGCACCAAGGATTTAGATTTTTAATGTGCATGAAATAAGCCCTAAGAGAGTTTTGAGCAGAAGAGTGGCATGACCTAATTCAGTGTTTTAACAGTGTCAGTCTGGCTCTATTGAGGAGACTGTAAGACGGAAAAGGTAGAAACAGAAGTATCAATTATTGCAATAATCCATGTGACAGTTGATGCTGATTTGGATCATGGTATTAACAGTGGAGGTGGTAACAAGTAATGCTAGATATGCTTAGAAGGTAGAGCCAGTAGGGATTTGAATATGTGACAATGAAGGATGGAAGACGAAGAATAAAGAATTATTACAAGATATTTGAACTGAGTAATGCAAGTTTTGAGAGGTCATTTCCTGAGATATTAAGACTATATGTAGAGTAAGTTTGAGAGGAGTTAGATGAATCTAGGGAGAAGGCAATGGCAACCCACTCCAGTACTCTTGCCTTGAAAACCCCATGGACGGAGGAGCTTGGTAGGCTGCAGTCCAGGGGGTCGCTAAGAGTCGGACACGACTGAGCGACTTCACTTTTACTTTTCACTTTCATGCATTGGAGAAGGAAATGGCAACCCACTCCAGTGTTCTTGCCTGGAGAATCCCAGGGATGGGGGAGCCTGGTGGGCTGCCGTCTCTGGGGTTGCACAGAGTCGGACATGACTGAAGCGATTTAGCAGCAGCAGCAGCAGATGAATCTGGAGTTCAGAGAGATTCTGACTGAGAGGTCCATTTGTGGGGGGTGGGGTGGGAATCTATGTAAAGTCGTGCGACTGAATGTATAATGGCAAATAGATAAATGAAGTTTCTATTTTAAGTAACTTGCAAGACTATAAAAATTCCTTCTGGTATAGAACACCTAAAATGCAAAACATCTAGATAAAACATAATAAATTTTAAATAAATAAGTCTAAGCTCTAGTAATGAAAGCAATCAGAAGCCAGATAAAGAATAAAGAATGATTGCACAGTGGTAAGCTAAATCTAGAGTTTCTTTTGACTGAGGGCATCTCTCAGTTCCTGAGGGCTCAGAGCCTGGCTTTTAACTGGGCCCACATGTTTAGGACTGGAAACCAAGCTGAAAGGGCCTAGAATATGGTGGACAGATGACATACTTCAGTAAAACAAAACTTGAAATTGCTTTCTTAGAGAGTGCATATGTTGTTGTTTAGTCACTAACTCGTGTCTGATTCTTTTGTGACCCCAAGGACTGTAGCCTGCCAGGTTCCTCTGTCCATGGGATTTCACAAGAAAGAATACTGGAGTGGGTTGTCATTTCCTCCACCAGAGGATCTTCCCAATCCAGGGATTGAACCCATGTATTCTGATTGACAGGCAGATTTTTTACCACTAAGCCACAGTGCATTAGGATAAATCAACCCACCACTGGAAAGGAAATAGTCCCCTTTAGGGGATAGGCTGGGTGGTGGGAGTGAGAAGATATAGTAGGAGTTTGGGATTAATAGATACACACTGCTGCTGCTGCTGCTGCTAAGTCGCTTCAGTCGTGTCCGACTCTGTGCGACCCCACAGATGGCAGCCCACTGGGCTCCGCCATCCCTGGGATTCTCCAGGCAAGAACACTGGAGTGGGTTGCCATTTCCTTCTCCAATGCATGAAAGTGAAAAGTCAAAGTGAAGTTGCTCAGTCGTGTCTGACTCAGCGACCCCATGGACTGCAGCCTACCAGGCTCCTCCGTCCATGGGATTTTCCAGGCAAGAGTACTGGAGTGGGGTGCCATTGCCTTCTCCGAGATACACACTACTATACATAAAATAGATAAACAACAAGGACTACTGTATACCTATAATCAGTAGGAATTATACTCAATTGCTTTAATAATCTATACTGTGGTAGTCCCCAACCTTTTTGGTACCAGGCATCAGTTTCATGGAAAACAATTTTTCCATGGACTGAGGTTGAGGATGTGGTCTTGGGATGATTCAATCACATTACATTTATTGTGTATTTTATTTCTATTATTATTACTTAAGTTCCACCTCAGATCTTCAGACATTAGATCCTGGAAGATGGGGACCCCTGCTATAATGGCAAAGAATTTGAAAAATATATATATATAAATCTGAATCACTACTAAACACTTGAAACTAACACAGCAATGTTAATTAACTATACTTCAAAAATATTTAAAGCCTACAGAAACCATATTACAATCAAACCACAAAAAGAGAAAGGAAATAGTGATAGACTTGGCACTGGACAGAGGCATGGACTTATGATTAGGGGACAGAATTGAAATTACTTATGTGGTTCACAAAACCCTCAGTCCGAAAGTTAAGTTTCTAACATTGTCCTGGGTTGTTGGTCACATCAGCAGTAAAGCAAAAGCAACAGCAGTTCCTCTCTGAAGGAGCTGATTTCATTACTTTCTGTGTAAGATATTTCTGCTCTCTGACTCTTTCCCCTCTCCCACTTTTGTCACGACATTCTTCCCATTGCCTCTCTTGTCCTTTATCCCATTTCATTTTGGTTCTATTCTCAGCAGTTTTACTCAGTGTAGAGATTCACTTTGGAAAGACATCCTATAAGGCCAGGTTTCATAAGTCACAGAAACTAGATTGCTCCCATACCTTGTAGTCCCAGGACAAGCTCTAACATCCACCTGCCTAGAGTAGATAGAACCCACTGAGGTTTTAGCAGTGGCTCCTGTATTGACCCAATGCACTTTGTGAATATGTTAGCTTTTTTAGAGTTCCTGTGTTCTGAGACACTGGTTTGTTTGACATTGCATCCTAGTATGTGGGTCTTAGGGATGTTGGAGGATTGTCTTCGCTCACTTGTAATTTTGACCTTATGAGGATAACGTGTTTCTAGTTATTCTAAATATTGTCTTTCAGTCTTTGGTTTTGCTATCACTTTTCTCTGTTTTTGTATGGGGATTTGGGATATATCACAGACTATGCCCACCATTGTTACTATCTTCTAGAATCCCCATTATAAATCTTTTGAAAAAAGAAAATAGATGAGGGAGAATGGATATGTATATATACATGTGGCTGAGTCCCTTTGCCTTTCACCTGAAACTATCACAACATTGGTTTGTTAATTGGCTATATATCCTAATACAAAATAAAAAGTTTTTAAAAAAGGAAATAGAATGACTTAGCTTTTAGAAGCCAGTAATATATATTCACATATATGTAATTTTATATGAATTTACATAAACAAAAATCAAGACAGTTCTTAGGAAATGGTACATGAAGAAAAAGCAAGCAGAGATGGCTAAATAGTAAAATGCATTACTGGAAATAATTATAATGTGCAACGATCAGACCAATCTCAGGAAAAATTTCCAAATGTAATAGATTTTCTTTGGTGCTAAGCATCTCCTGGTTCTGTGGTCAATGCCCTCTTCTAGCTTGCCACACCTAGTGTACCATAAACCTGTGTTTTGTTCCACGTAGGCCCTATCAATAGCTACTTTTTGATCGTTATTGGCCATTCAATCATTCACCTTATAATTCAGTATTAAGAACATTAACTAGTATTTTTGGAATGAACACTAGACTAAGTGGAAATCTCAGTTTAACCATTAATCGACTGGATCAGCTTTGATAAATCAGTTTATCTCTCTCTTCTATAGATGTATGTGTATAATTATGGATGTGCTTGCTTGTGCTCAGGTGCTAAGTTATATTCAACTCTTTGTGACCCTGTCACTATAGCCTTCCAGGGTCCTCTGTCCATGGGATTTTCCTGGCAGGAATACTGGAGTGGGTTGCGATTCCCTCCTCCAGGGGATGTTCCCCACCCAGGAATTGAACTCGCATCTCTTACATCTCCTGCATTGGCAGGCAGATTCTTTACCAGTAGTGCCATCTGAGAAGCCCGTAGATTATACATAAATTTTAATAAAAATGAAGAAAAAATAAAATCCAGACTATGTAGTTCTTAATAAACTTATAAGCATGAAACACATATGTATATCCCAATATTCTTTTTTATCTGAACAAAACTCAGCTCTGAACTCTCAGAAATCAGGGTGGAAAAAGTACATTCATGGCTCTATGTGCTTTGCTCACCCATGATTTTCTTACACAGCTTGAATTTTCTCCCCTATGAGAGAGAAGTCTCTGGCCACTCTGTCAAAAATATAGTTCCCGACTCCCCTTCTACTCTGTCTTTCCTAGCTGTTAATACTCGTTTCCTTTATAGACTTTATCACCTCTCCAGTTATTTTATATGTCTGTGTATTTGCTTTTGACCTGTCCTCTTCATGACCCAGATAATCACGATGGTGTGATCACTCACCTAGAGCCAGACATCCTGGAATGTGAAGTCAAGCGGGCCTTAGGAAGCATCACTATGAACAAAGCTAGTGGAGGTGATGGCATTCCAGTCAAGCTATTTCAAATCCTAAAAGATGATGCTGTGAAAGTGTTGCAATCAATATGCCAGCAAATTTGGAAAACTCAGCAGTGGCCACAGGACTGGAAAAGGTCAGTTTTCATTCCAATCCCAAAGATAGGCAATGCCAAAGAATGCTCAAACTACCGCACAATTGCACTCATCTCACACGTTAGTAATTTTTTTCCTTGTGATGAAAATTTTTCAGATCTACAGTTTTAAAAGCTTTCAAATAATGCAATTCAGTATTATTAACTATGGTCAATATGCTCTATATTATGTCCCCATGACTTATTTTATAGCTGGAAATTTGTCCCTTTTGACACCTTTCACCCTTCACTCCATGCCCCCACTCTGCCTCTGGTTACCACCCAGAGGTAGTTCTCCGTATTTTTGAGTTTGGGTTTGTTTGTTTTGTTTTGTTTTCAATTTTTCCACATAAATGGCATCATATGGTATTTGTCTTTATCTGACTTATTTCACCTAGCATAATGCTCTCTAGATTCATCCATGTTGTTGCAAACATCAAGATTTCATTCTTTTTTATGACTGAATAATATTCCATTGTGTGTATGTATGTGTGTGTATGTATATATATATATATATATATAAATATATATGTATACAGTCACATATTCTTTATCCACTCATCAGTAGACATTTAGGTTGCTTTCATATCTTGGCTGTTTTAAATAGTGCTACAATGAACATGGCAGTGCATATATCTTTTCAAATTAGTGTTTTTCATTTTCTTCAGAGAGATACCCAGAATTGGAATTGCTGGATCATATGATAGTTCTATTTTTAATTTTTTTGAGGAAACTCCACACTGTTTTTCATAGTGGTTGCACCAAGGATTTAGATTTTTAATGTGCATGAAATAAGCCCTAAGAGAGTTTTGAGCAGAAGAGTGGCATGACCTAATTCAGTGTTTTAACAGTGTCAGTCTGGCTCTATTGAGGAGACTGTAAGACGGAAAAGGTAGAAACAGAAGTATCAATTATTGCAATAATCCATGTGACAGTTGATGCTGATTTGGATCATGGTATTAACAGTGGAGGTGGTAACAAGTAATGCTAGATATGCTTAGAAGGTAGAGCCAGTAGGGATTTGAATATGTGACAATGAAGGATGGAAGACGAAGAATAAAGAATTATTACAAGATATTTGAACTGAGTAATGCAAGTTTTGAGAGGTCATTTCCTGAGATATTAAGACTATATGTAGAGTAAGTTTGAGAGGAGTTAGATGAATCTAGGGAGAAGGCAATGGCAACCCACTCCAGTACTCTTGCCTTGAAAATCCCATGGACGGAGGAGCTTGGTAGGCTGCAGTCCAGGGGGTCGCTAAGAGTCGGACACGACTGAGCGACTTCACTTTTACTTTTCACTTTCATGCATTGGAGAAGGAAATGGCAACCCACTCCAGTGTTCTTGCCTGGAGAATCCCAGGGATGGGGGAGCCTGGTGGGCTGCCGTCTCTGGGGTTGCACAGAGTCGGACATGACTGAAGCGATTTAGCAGCAGCAGCAGCAGATGAATCTGGAGTTCAGAGAGATTCTGACTGAGAGGTCCATTTGTGGGGGGTGGGGTGGGAATCTATGTAAAGTCGTGCGACTGAATGTATAATGGCAAATAGATAAATGAAGTTTCTATTTTAAGTAACTTGCAAGACTATCTATAAAAATTCCTTCTGGTATAGAACACCTAAAATGCAAAACATCTAGATAAAACATAATAAATTTTAAATAAATAAGTCTAAGCTCTAGTAATGAAAGCAATCAGAAGCCAGATAAAGAATAAAGAATGATTGCACAGTGGTAAGCTAAATCTAGAGTTTCTTTTGACTGAGGGCATCTCTCAGTTCCTGAGGGCTCAGAGCCTGGCTTTTAACTGGGCCCACATGTTTAGGACTGGAAACCAAGCTGAAAGGGCCTAGAATATGGTGGACAGATGACATACTTCAGTAAAACAAAACTTGAAATTGCTTTCTTAGAGAGTGCATATGTTGTTGTTTAGTCACTAACTCGTGTCTGATTCTTTTGTGACCCCAAGGACTGTAGCCTGCCAGGTTCCTCTGTCCATGGGATTTCACAAGAAAGAATACTGGAGTGGGTTGTCATTTCCTCCACCAGAGGATCTTCCCAATCCAGGGATTGAACCCATGTATTCTGATTGACAGGCAGATTCTTTACCACTAAGCCACAGTGCATTAGGATAAATCAACCCACCACTGGAAAGGAAATAGTCCCCTTTAGGGGATAGGCTGGGTGGTGGGAGTGAGAAGATATAGTAGGAGTTTGGGATTAATAGATACACACTGCTGCTGCTGCTGCTGCTAAGTCGCTTCAGTCGTGTCCGACTCTGTGCGACCCCACAGATGGCAGCCCACTGGGCTCCGCCATCCCTGGGATTCTCCAGGCAAGAACACTGGAGTGGGTTGCCATTTCCTTCTCCAATGCATGAAAGTGAAAAGTCAAAGTGAAGTTGCTCAGTCGTGTCTGACTCAGCGACCCCATGGACTGCAGCCTACCAGGCTCCTCCGTCCATGGGATTTTCCAGGCAAGAGTACTGGAGTGGGGTGCCATTGCCTTCTCCGAGATACACACTACTATACATAAAATAGATAAACAACAAGGACTACTGTATACCTATAATCAGTAGGAATTATACTCAATTGCTTTAATAATCTATACTGTGGTAGTCCCCAACCTTTTTGGTACCAGGCATCAGTTTCATGGAAAACAATTTTTCCATGGACTGAGGTTGAGGATGTGGTCTTGGGATGATTCAATCACATTACATTTATTGTGTATTTTATTTCTATTATTATTACTTAAGTTCCACCTCAGATCTTCAGACATTAGATCCTGGAAGATGGGGACCCCTGCTATAATGGCAAAGAATTTGAAAAATATATATATATAAATCTGAATCACTACTAAACACTTGAAACTAACACAGCAATGTTAATTAACTATACTTCAAAAATATTTAAAGCCTACAGAAACCATATTACAATCAAACCACAAAAAGAGAAAGGAAATAGTGATAGACTTGGCACTGGACAGAGGCATGGACTTATGATTAGGGGACAGAATTGAAATTACTTATGTGGTTCACAAAACCCTCAGTCCGAAAGTTAAGTTTCTAACATTGTCCTGGGTTGTTGGTCACATCAGCAGTAAAGCAAAAGCAACAGCAGTTCCTCTCTGAAGGAGCTGATTTCATTACTTTCTGTGTAAGATATTTCTGCTCTCTGACTCTTTCCCCTCTCCCACTTTTGTCACGACATTCTTCCCATTGCCTCTCTTGTCCTTTATCCCATTTCATTTTGGTTCTATTCTCAGCAGTTTTACTCAGTGTAGAGATTCACTTTGGAAAGACATCCTATAAGGCCAGGTTTCATAAGTCACAGAAACTAGATTGCTCCCATACCTTGTAGTCCCAGGACAAGCTCTAACATCCACCTGCCTAGAGTAGATAGAACCCACTGAGGTTTTAGCAGTGGCTCCTGTATTGACCCAATGCACTTTGTGAATATGTTAGCTTTTTTAGAGTTCCTGTGTTCTGAGACACTGGTTTGTTTGACATTGCATCCTAGTATGTGGGTCTTAGGGATGTTGGAGGATTGTCTTCGCTCACTTGTAATTTTGACCTTATGAGGATAACGTGCTTCTAGTTATTCTAAATATTGTCTTTCAGTCTTTGGTTTTGCTATCACTTTTCTCTGTTTTTGTATGGGGATTTGGGATATATCACAGACTATGCCCACCATTGTTACTATCTTCTAGAATCCCCATTATAAATCTTTTGAAAAAAGAAAATAGATGAGGGAGAATGGATATGTATATATACATGTGGCTGAGTCCCTTTGCCTTTCACCTGAAACTATCACAACATTGGTTTGTTAATTGGCTATATATCCTAATACAAAATAAAAAGTTTTTAAAAAAGGAAATAGAATGACTTAGCTTTTAGAAGCCAGTAATATATATTCACATATATGTAATTTTATATGAATTTACATAAACAAAAATCAAGACAGTTCTTAGGAAATGGTACATGAAGAAAAAGCAAGCAGAGATGGCTAAATAGTAAAATGCATTACTGGAAATAATTATAATGTGCAACGATCAGACCAATCTCAGGAAAAATTTCCAAATGTAATAGATTTTCTTTGGTGCTAAGCATCTCCTGGTTCTGTGGTCAATGCCCTCTTCTAGCTTGCCACACCTAGTGTACCATAAACCTGTGTTTTGTTCCACGTAGGCCCTATCAATAGCTACTTTTTGATCGTTATTGGCCATTCAATCATTCACCTTATAATTCAGTATTAAGAACATTAACTAGTATTTTTGGAATGAACACTAGACTAAGTGGAAATCTCAGTTTAACCATTAATCGACTGGATCAGCTTTGATAAATCAGTTTATCTCTCTCTTCTATAGATGTATGTGTATAATTATGGATGTGCTTGCTTGTGCTCAGGTGCTAAGTTATATTCAACTCTTTGTGACCCTGTCACTATAGCCTTCCAGGGTCCTCTGTCCATGGGATTTTCCTGGCAGGAATACTGGAGTGGGTTGCGATTCCCTCCTCCAGGGGATGTTCCCCACCCAGGAATTGAACTCGCATCTCTTACATCTCCTGCATTGGCAGGCAGATTCTTTACCAGTAGTGCCATCTGAGAAGCCCGTAGATTATACATAAATTTTAATAAAAATGAAGAAAAAATAAAATCCAGACTATGTAATTCTTAATAAACTTATAAGCATGAAACACATATGTATATATAGAAAAGAAGCTTGACAGACACAGAACCCATTTATCCAATATTCTTTTTTATCTGAACAAAACTCAGCTCTGAACTCTCATAAATCAGGGTGGAAAAAGTACATTCATGGCTCTATGTGCTTTGCTCACCCATGATTTTCTTACACAGCTTGAATTTTCTCCCCTATGAGAGAGAAGTCTCTGGCCACTCTGTCAAAAATATAGTTCCCGACTCCCCTTCTACTCTGTCTTTCCTAGCTGTTAATACTCGTTTCCTTTATAGACTTTATCACCTCTCCAGTTATTTTATATGTCTGTGTATTTGCTTTTGACCTGTCCTCTTCATGACCCAGATAATCACGATGGTGTGATCACTCACCTAGAGCCAGACATCCTGGAATGTGAAGTCAAGCGGGCCTTAGGAAGCATCACTATGAACAAAGCTAGTGGAGGTGATGGCATTCCAGTCAAGCTATTTCAAATCCTAAAAGATGATGCTGTGAAAGTGTTGCAATCAATATGCCAGCAAATTTGGAAAACTCAGCAGTGGCCACAGGACTGGAAAAGGTCAGTTTTCATTCCAATCCCAAAGATAGGCAATGCCAAAGAATGCTCAAACTACCGCACAATTGCACTCATCTCACACGTTAGCAAAGTAATGCTCAAAATTCTCCAAGCCAGGCTTCAACAGTATGAACTGTGAACTTCTAGATGTTCAAGCTGGTTTTAGAAAAAGCAGAGGAACCAGAGATCAAATTGCCAACATCCGTTAGATCATAGAAAAAACAAGAGAATTCAAAAAAAAAAATCTACTTCTGTTCTATTGACTATGCCAGAGCCTTTGACTGTGTGGATCACAACAAACTGTGGAAAATTCTTTAAGAGATGGATGACCCAGAGGGATGGTACGGGGAGGGAGGTGGGAAGTAGGTTCAGGATGCGGAACACGTGTACACCTGTGGAGGATTCATGTTAATGTATGGCAAAACCAATACAATATTGTAAAGTAAAAAAAGAAAGAAACAGAAAAAAAAAATAAAATAAAATAAAGAATGAGATTTGCCAGTTTAAAAAAAAAAAAAAAGATGGGAATACCAGACCACCTTACCTAACTCCTGAGAAATCTATATGCAGGTCAAGAAGAAACAGTTAGAAATGGACATGGAACAACAGACTGGTGCCAAATTGGGAAAGGAATATGTCAAGGCTGTATATTGTCACTCTGTTTATTTAACTTATATTCAGAATACATCATGAGAAATGCTGGGCTTGATGAAGCACAAGCTGGAATCAAAGCCAGGAGAAATATCAATAAACTCAGATATACAGATGACATCACCCTTACGGCAGAAAACGAAGAACTAAAGAGCCTCTTGATGAAAGTGAAAGAGAAGAGTGAAAAAGTTGGCTTAAAACTCAACATTCAGAAAACTAAGATCATGGCATCTGGTCCCATCACTTCATGGCAAATAGATGGGGAAACAATGGAAACAGTGACAGACTTTATTTTGGGGGGCCCCAAAATCACTGCAGATGGTGACTGCAAACATGGAATTAAAAGACGCTTGCTCCTTGGAAGAAAAGTTATGACCAACCTAGACAGCATATTAAAAAGCAGAGACATTACTTTGCCAACAAAGGTCCGTCTAGTCAAAGCTATGATTTTTCTAGTAGTCATGTATGGATGTGAGAGTTGGACCATAAAGAAAGCTGAGTGCTGAAGAATTGATGCTTTTGAACTACGGTGTTGGAGAAGACTCTTGAGAGTCCCTTGGACAGCAAGGTGATCCAACCAGTCTATCCTAGAGGAAATCATTCCTAAATATTCACTGGAAGGACTGACATTGAAGCTGAAACTCGAATAATCTGGCCTCCTGATTCAAAGAACTGACTCATTGGAAAGTACCCTGATGCTGGGAAAGATTGAAAGCAGGAGGAGAAGGAGGCAGCAGAGGATTAAATGGTTGGATGGCATCACCAGCTCAATGAACATGAGTCTGAGCAAGCTCCAAGAGTTGGTGATGGACAGGGAATGTGCTGCAGTCCATGGGGTCACAAAGAGTCTGACATGACTGAGTGACTGAACTGAGCTGAACTGTCCTTTTTAGTGGACTGTAAGGTGTAAGGTATATATCTATTATTTTCAATAATCTGTGCCCAGTGCCCAGCATAGTAGGTTCCCAGATATTGGATACATCTCAGTGCAAATGTTAAAAGAGAATGAATGGAACACTTGGGCAAAATTTTGCAGGGGACTAGTCTGTGATGTTTGAAAGTGGGCACTGGAGCCAGAAAATAAGTTTGTTCAACAAGAATAATGTCTCTAAATTTAAGTCAAAGAATAGAAAGTATAAAGAAAACTTAAAGGTAGCTGGAAAAGCACACTAAATGGTTATACAGAACCTGGGAATGGTTGCTAAGTAGAAAAACAAAACTTTCAAACAGATAACTCAAGCAAGGTATTGGTTAAGTAAAAATAATTTGATAAAGTATGATGCTATTTGAAGTAAATTTTATTATTTAAACAATTTATGGCAATGTGAAAAAAGCTAAAACTGAAAAAAATAAATGAGTTAAAATTTCCTGGGATGTGTAACAGTAAAAAAGACACTGAAAGAATGGCATAAAAATTCACATCTAGTGAAGAATCTGAAAGGTGTTGTGTAAAATGTGAGTAAAAAGTCATGGCCAGGCACTTCCCTGGTGGTCCAATGGTTAAGACTTCACCCTTCCAATGCAGGGGGTTCATGTTCGACCCCTGGTTGGGATATTAAGATACCACATGCCTCACAGCCAAAAAACCAAATCATAAAACAGAAGCTCTATTGTAACAAATTCAATAAAGACTTTAAAAATGGTGCATATAAAAAAATCTTTAAAAAAATTAAAAGAATCATGGCTATTTGCACTGAAAACATGATTATATTGAGTAATGGAAATGTCACCTGAAACAATAGGAGATGTAACTCAAGCAATGAGTTTGAGTAGAAATTATAAGGTAATGACTTCTTGTGTAATTCTCTAGTTCAAACATCAGCAAAACTATTGAAAAGTATTCCATGATCATAGTGCATATGTCAGACCCCATACCCAATAATGTATGTTTTATTAAAATATTAGAAACAGTTGTTCAAGTTCAGGAAAAATGGATTAGCAGTGTGGTTGGTGCAATTTCAAGATAGGAAACCTTAGAGGAGGACAGGAGTGAGAGAGGGAATGTCCCATGTTGGCTTTAGGAATGGTCACAGTGATTAATACTTCCTCATAGAGGCAGATGATACTCTGGAAACAGACAGACAGTGGGAACATGTAACCAAACAGCACAACAATTAAAATCCTTAGTAATAGGAGTCTAAACTAGCTCCTGCTTGATTCATCACTTCCCTTATTTTCAGTCATTTTCCTGTGTCATGAAGACAAGACACAAAATACGTTTCCCTAATCTCTGTGAGTCAATATCTTGATCAAAGTGTAATCAAACTGTGTACAAGTTATACTAACAAACTGAAAATAAACATGACTCCAGTCTATCTTCTCTGAACTGGAGGAGATTCTTAATATTTACCAGGAAAGACTTTTTGAAAGTCAGGTTATTGCTGCAGCTGTTGAGAAATTGTGTACTTTGATACATCTTCCAGCTCTAGGCAAAGTCAGTCTCAAGGGCTATTCTTTAAGCCTGAGAAATGTTTTGAGGGTGATCCTATGAGGGTTTTATTTAAGAACTGAATTTTCTAAGCCTAAAATTAAAACTGTAGCAATGATAAAACTAAGAGAAGAGAGGAAGTTGGATAGCTACCTGCTTATGAGACATTTATTCTAAACGGATAACTTGAAGGGTTTCGTCAAATCCATAGCTCTTCAGCAAATCTATATTATATGATGCTCCACTTATCTAGCATCACCAGGAAACTGGTTCACATAGATCAAATTTCCAGATAACAGAAGCAACAGAACTACTTTTTGAAATACATAACACACTGATTTGCCAATGGAGGATTTTGAATTTAATAATCACTCCTTTCCCTGAGACGATGATTCCAGACCATCATAATGCCTTGTCTTTAGTAATGACCTGGGACTCTACCAGAATGTGAAGGACTAAAAGATTTTCTTCAGACCAAATGTATCCTACATATTCTACTTCTGTAGTTTTATTAGATTTTAGAAAAATTTATTGTCTTATTTTTTTGGCATTTTTTCTCTTCTCCTGTTTCCTTGTTTCTAATTTGTTGGCTTCTTACAACTGGAATTTCCCAGTTTAAAGGCTTTTCCTCTTAGAGTAATCTACTCTGGCTTTATTATAATTGTTTTGCCATAGCATTCATCACTCAAAAGTACTTTTTATTTAGTTCCAAGTTCGCTGCTGGTTCCTAAATGGTTGCAGATTTCTGAAATCTCACATCTAAAAAATAAATTTTTCTATTTTAGTGAATAATTTGAAAAATAAGATAAACCAGTATTGTTTGATGCTTAACATGTAGAAATTCAAGTTCAAGAATAAAAGCATGGCTATTTATGAGAGGAGAGTAAATGACAATTTTATGCTTCAGTTCTCACCTGCCTATTATTCAATCTACAGAACTTTGAGGTAGTTTAGAATATTCCTACTGGATTAGAATATTCCACAAACAAACAAATATAATTTTATATTCCAAGTTACTGGGTACCATGTAGAACCACAGCAGATACATACTTTACACCCTTTCCCATACAGATTTTTTTCGGTAAAACTTTGCCTGCCCTTCTGAAGCCAGTATTGTATGCATCACATTGTAATGAGGAGGGGAGGACTTAATATCTATAGTGAGTTAGACATGATGCACTTGATTGAATTCTAAAATATTCAAAAGGATTCACAGATTAATCTGAACAATATATTTCTTTTAAAAATCCACAACTTAGGCTTTATAATTTATTTTAGATAGTTTTGGGTTCTTGTTCCTCCTTCACTTGCATAATCCTAGCTTGGAATCTATGCTTTCAAAGACCACATAGAGAAAAGCAACAGTCATACCCAAGTGCAATGACCCTTGAGGCTCCAAAATGTCTCTATAGATTAAAACCTCTGCTAGGAGAAATGCAGACTGTGTGAAGAAAAACAAATTTTATCCCAACCTGAGGTAAGAACAATGCTCTGAAGTTACCCTGAAGAACTGTACATCAGGAGAACTAGCTCCTTTGAATTTCTACTTGGCTATCTCAGGATTCTATCCTTCTCCTATAATATATGCTTACTACCCTATTTATTTATTTCACTCTTATTCTTTTCAACTTTATTGTATAATTAACTGTTCTAAATATATACTCCCTTATATGCAGTCCTTTCTGCAAAGAGATCAGAGGCTCTGAAAAGATTTCTTTAGGAGAAAGCATGTTCAGAAAGTTTCTTTTAACTGTATCATTCAGTTCAGTTCAGTCGCTCAGTCATGTCTGACTCTTTGCTACCCCTGTCCAGGCCTCCTGTCCATCACCAACTCCCGGAGTTCACTCAGACTCACGTCGATCGAGTCAGTGATGCCATCCAGCCATCTCATCCTCTGTCATCCCCTTCTCCTCCTGCCCCTAATCCCTCCCAGCATCAGGGTCTTTTCCAATGAGTAAACTCTTCGCATGAGGTGGCCAAAGTATTGGAGTTTCAGCCTCAGCATCAGTCCTTCCAATGAACACTTAGGACTGGTCTCCTTTAGAATGGACTGGTTGGATCTCCTTGCAGTCCAAGGGACTTGCAAGAATCTTCTTCAGCACCACAGTTCAAAAGCATCAATTCTTCGGCGCTCAGCCTTCTTCACAGTCCAACTCTCACACCCATACATGACCACAGGAAAAAACCATAACCTTGACTAGACGGACCTTAGTTGGCAAAGTAATGTCTCTGCTTTTGAAAATGCTATCTAGGTTGGTCATAACTTTCCTTCCAAGGATTAAGCGTCTTTTAATTGTATCATTAATACATTAAACTGTATAATTAATCCTCCCCAAATTTCTGTGGATTGAATAATAGGCATATGAGAACTGAAGCAGAAAACTGTCATTTATTCTCTTCTCATCTTCCTTTAGTAGTGTACACAGTATCCAGAGCAGGAAATGATTACACATCTTGATTTTATGAATTTTCCAAAAGGTATGCAATAGTCACTTGGCCTTCAATAAAACTGCTTAAAACATAGAAATAAAGCCAAAAGCAAAGATATATCCATACCCAAATTCTTTAACTATACATAAAATCGGATACCAGGCAAAACACTAGTTAAGAAGATAGTTGAGTAGTAAGTAGTACATAAAAATATTTCTCAGGAGTCTTTAGCTAAGCTAATGTATTTTAATTAAGTTTTTATTTTTTTCTGTTCTTTATATATGAAATAAGAGATATAAAATATAAATAAAACCTTTTCTTATCACATCAGTTCAGTTCAGTTCAGTTGCTCAGTAGTGTCCGACTATTGTCTCTGCTTTTGAATATGCTATCTAGGTTGGTCATAACTTTTCTTAGAAGGAGTAAGCGTCTTTTAATTTCATGGCTGCAGTCACCATCTGCAGTGATTTTGGAACCCCCCATAATAAAGTCTGACACTGTTTCCACTGTTTCCCCATCTATTTCCCATGAAGTGATGGGACCAGATGCCATGATCTTCGTTTTCTGAATGTTGAGCTTTAAGCCAACTTCTTCGTTTTCCTCTTTCACTTTCATCAAGAGGCTTTTTAGTTCCTCTTCCTTTTCTGCCATAAGGGTGGTGTCATCTGCACATCTGAGGTTATTGATATTTCTCCCGGCAATCTTGATTCCAGCTTGTGTTTCTTCTAGTCCAGTGTTTCTCATGATGTACTCTACATATAAGTTAAATAAGCAGATAAGGATCCCACATTTCTCATATGTTAGGAACACACACTGCCAGCAAACACAAACAAATAATTTTGGAACATGTCACATTCTCTGAATTGTAGTCTGGAATTAATTCTTACAGAGTGAATCTGAAGTTTAAAATGTTTGCAATAGATCAATAATCTTCTTTCTTTTAAAATTAGGAGAGCTTTCTTTAATACAATGTCACTGTATTTCTGAATTTAGAGATATATTTATTAAAGTTCTTATTCAGTGCTGATTATTACCAGGAACTAGGGGGGACTGTGGATAACTGAACTATATATATAGATCTATAGTCTCTATCCTCAAGCTCATGACCTAGTTGGGGTGGGGCTGAGGAGAGGATTTTGAATACAAGTAGACATCTCCAGAACACTGTGATAAAGCCTATGCCATTAAGCTCTGCCTAAGTTACCTTTGTGGCAGTGAGGGCTCCCAGAGGAGGAGATATTTGAGCTGTGTCTTGGAGGATAAATGGGGATTCACCCAGAAGATAGAGGTAGGAGGCATTCCAGGTCAGTGCGACAGCAATTGGCAAGTTGCACATGTGAAGTATTGCAGCACGTTGGAAAATTCTGAGAAATTTGCTATAATTCAAATAAATGTGCCCCCAAAGATGCTGTGCTTGGAAGGGTCACTATTGTGGCTGTTTAGAGGAAATATTAGAAGAGAGGAGAAAGTGAAGGTCATTGACTGAGAGCTATTTTTTAAGCCCAGGTGAAATATGATGAGTGTCTGAACTGGAGTCATTACAATAGGGACGAAGAAGGGAAGAGAATAGGAAAGAGGGAGTACTCAGAAAGTAGACTCCTAGATTTTGTTTGCTAAACAGAGTAGATGGTGGTTCTAAAGTCAGGATGTAAGTAATAGGAGGCACAGCAAGTTTATGACATTATTTACCTCTGCATACCTGAGTTTCAGTCACCCAAAAACCATTCAGTTGGTTATTGATATCTGGAATACAGCAGAGATATCTGAGCTAAATCTTTGGGCATCAGGGATGTGAATCAAAAAATCAAATGTCTACAGGTTATAGTTACTAAGTAAACAAAGTAAATGAGTTAAGTGGATAAGGTCATGGGGATTGTCATGAGCTGGAGAGAGCATGCCCTGTCTATGGGGGATAGCTGCTACCCAGGTGGGACTCTGAGGGGCCAGAGCTGGCAACTTTTTCAAAAAGAGAAACCAGAAACCTAGATTTTATTATGGGCTTTCCCAATCTTGAGTTAGTTTAAGATTAAAATAAAAACTTGTGAGCCAAAGCAAATTAGCTGCCTGGCCTCATTAAATCAATGGATACCTCTATTGTGGATGGTAGTGCCAATTGTAAACATGAATGAAATTCCTAAGAAAAATGTAGTCTACAGTGAGGAAAGGAGAACCTCAGGGTGAAACTCATAAAAGCCTGAGGTTGAAGAGAGAGCCTTGATCCAGATACTGCACACTATAATTTGTATATTTAGTGGAGAAAGAGTAAAACTAACATTTCACAGCATAAAGATGTGTCCCATTAGAAATCCAGGAGTACCAACTTCAAATAAGCCCTCAATTGTGGGCAATCCTCCTGCATTTCTTTCATCAACTCACCCTCATCCATCTTAGACATCATTTCAAATCTTCTCCACAATCTTTAAATCTCTGACCCTCACGATTAATTCCAACTATACGCTCTCTCAGCTGATGACCCCATCTTATAGTTTATATAGAAAACAGAAACTATGAGATAGGGTCCTGTATTTAGTTTTAGGGATATGAGAAATTCCTATGTTCTCCTGTTCTATCCTGTTCTCCTCCCTCCAGCTTCTCATGAATCTTACACTCTCAGTGTTTTCTATGATATATTTCTATGACATATGCTTTCTATGATATATTTCTATGACATATGCTTTCTATGATATATTTCTATGACATATGCTTTCTATGATATATTTCTATGATATATGCTTTCTATGATATATTTCTATGACATATGCTTTCTATGATATATTTCTATGACATATGCTTTCTATGATATATTTCTATGACATATGCTTTCTATGATATATTTCTATGACATATGCTTTCTATGATATATTTCTATGACATATGCTTTCTATGATATATTTCTATGACATATGCTTTCTATGATATATTTCTATGACATATGCTTTCTATGATATATTTCTATGACATATGCTTTCTATGATATATTTCTATGACATATGCTTTCTATGATATATTTCTATGACATATGCTTTCTATGATATATTTCTATGACATATGCTTTCTATGATATATTTCTATGACATATGCTTTCTATGATATATTTCTATGACATATGCTTTCTATGATATATTTCTATGACATATGCTTTCTATGATATATTTCTATGACATATGCTTTCTATGATATATTTCTATGACATATGCTTTCTATGATATATTTCTATGACATATGCTTTCTATGATATATTTCTATGACATATGCTTTCTATGATATATTTCTATGACATATGCTTTCTATGATATATTTCTATGACATATGCTTTCTATGATATATTTCTATGACATATGCTTTCTATGATATATTTCTATGACATATGCTTTCTATGATATATTTCTATGACATATGCTTTCTATGATATATTTCTATGACATATGCTTTCTATGATATATTTCTATGACATATGCTTTCTATGATATATTTCTATGACATATGCTTTCTATGATATATTTCTATGACATATGCTTTCTATGATATATTTCTATGATATATGCTTTCTATGATATATAAGATACCCCATCTTAATCTTTCCCTAGGTTTTAAAACACATCCAGGCCTCTCCCATTAACAAGAATGGAAAACAAAGCAATCACTCCCAGGCTCACAAGTTTCTCCAGCTTACTCTAGCTTTCCTCCCTTTTATAGTTAAGCTTCATGAAAAATTGTATACATACCCTGTCTCCAGTTCCTTTTCTACACTCATTCCTTAGACTATCTGATCTAGCTTCTGTTTCAAAGCCCTACCAGACTCTGTCTTGTTAAGGTCACCATGCTACTAAATCTACTGAAAGTTTTCAGTCCTCGCCTTTCTTGTCCTCTTAACATCATTTGGCCTTGTTGGCCAGTCTACTGTTTCCCTGGCTTCTGTGATACTTGGCTTTCCTGGGCTTCCCTCCTACTCCTTCTTCAGATCCCATATTATTCTTCACTTCCCCAGGGAACCTTGCCTTGACTGGCTCAGATCTCACTATTATGTGCTCTCTGAGGACAGTAAAACTCTCCTTTGTAACATTTTTCACTGTGAAATTTTATATTTGTCTGTGTTCTCTCCCCACTTATAAGCTGAAGATAGGTAGGGAATATGCTAAGTTTTCTCATCATCTTGTGCACTGTGGCTGGTCAAAGTCCTGAGGGATTACTATCTATCTATCCAAAGAATGAATGACTAAATAACTGAAAATGAGTGAATTTAAAGCCTGAAACTACAGACAGTAGAGCCTGCCTCACTTGTTTAGCATCTTATTTCATATTTGGATCATTTTCATTTTTATTAATGAAACCTGCAAAATATATTTCAGAAGTTTAAAAGGGGTTATTTCAATCTATTTAATTTTGAATTATTTTTACTTTTTATTCTCAACTCACAGTTAGTATATGATATGACCTCTAAGTAGAGTGACACAAAAATGAACAAGAGTTTGTCTCTACTCTTTTTTTTTTTGTCTCTACTCTTAAAGGCACATTTTTTTCCTTTTTATATATTAAAATTGAAATCAGAAATAAAATTCAAATTATCTATTAATTCAAACAGTTGCAAATGCAAAGAGAATAACAATAAGAATGATGAAGAACAAGAATACAAAAGGGTTAGAAGTTATAAAAATCTCATTGAAATTATATAAAAAGGCTTTTATTTCACCTAAGATATTTTTACATTGTTAAATAAGTTCATGTGAAGGATCTATATCTAGAGAGATATATAAAGGATCTATATTTAGAAACTAGTATGAATGAACACTTTCAGTATGAGAAATGAACCAAATGTTATTGTTTATGATTATCAGCTATATTCATTCAACAAGCATTTATGGAGCTCCTGCCATTTGCTAAGGTAAGCTAGGCCACATCTTCAAGGCCAACTGAATATAAGATTGAACACAGGGGAGAGAAAAAAAATCAAAGGGGAGAGAGACTTCTAGATGTGTTGACTGCAGGGGGAGGGATGAACAGGAATCACTTCTGGAAGTTTTGACTTTAGGCTATTGATGTGTAACTAAATCAGAGCACGTTGACAGTGTGCCTACAGTGGAAAGTAGAGTTCTTGCTTATAAATATCATCTTGGTAATAACTGACACATTACTAATGGTTGAAGGTCAGGGAGTAGTCAACAGTGTTGGAGAGTCATGGAGAGATCAAGCCATATAATCAATGAAAAGGCTTTGAGACTTTCTAATTCAATATATATGAGAATCTAGGAAGTAGATTCAAAGATTAGAAAACAGAATGTGTCAGCTCAATTCAATCCATGTCAGAAAGCCCTGTGTTCAAATCCAGCTTTGTCACCTTCAGTATATGACATTGGTCAAATTTACTGAACCTCTGAAAGCCTCAGAGTTTCTCAGCTGTGAAGTGGAGATAACAATAACTGCCCCCAAAATGTTTAGGGAAGAATTAAATATGACGCTTAGTACAATGTCTTTCACGTTGTATAAATGTCAAATATAGCATTGAGGAGGAGGACAGTGGTGACAAACCATCCTGTGTTTATGAGGGCCAGGAAAATAGAAGAGAAAAGAGGGAAAGAGATTTTGATTCAGCATAGAGATGACATTTTAAAAGACCAAGTTGTCTAGATGGAGAGGTGAACTGTAGGAAGGGTAATTTCCCATCACCAGAAGAAAGGATTAGATGCTTATTTGGTGGCAAGCTGAAAACGAAGTTTCAAGCATAAGATATAAGTTGACATTCTAGATCTATGACTGTATTATAGCTCTATATTCTGTCAGAGAGCAAATTGCCAACATTCATTGGATCATTGAAAAAGCAATAGAGAGCTCCAGAAAAACATCTATTTCTGCCAACGCCTTTGACTGTGTGGATCACAACAAACTGTGGAAAATGCTTCAAGACATGGGAATACCAGACCGCCTTACCTGCCTCCTGAGAAATCTGTATACAGGTCAAGAAGAAACAATTAGAACTAGACATGGAACAATGGACTGGTTCCAAATTGGGAAAGGAGTACGTCAAGGCTATATATTTTCACCCTGCCTATTAAACTATGGCTTCCCTGGTGGCTCAGAGGTTAAAGTGTCTGCCTCCAATGCAGGAGACCTGGGTTCAATCCCTGGGTCGGGAAGATCCCCTGGAGAAGGAAATGGTAACCCACTTCAGTATTCTTGCCTGGAGAATCCCATGGACAGAGAAGCCTGGTGGGCTACAGTCCACAGGGTCGCAAAGAGTCGGACACGACTGAGCGACTTCACTTCACTTCACTTTTATTAAACTATGCAGAGTACATCATGTGAAATGCCGAGCTGGATGAAGCACAAGCTGAAATCAAGATTGCTGGGAGAAATATCAAAAACCTCAAATATGCAGATGGCACCACACTTATGGTAGAAAGCACAGGACTAAAGGACCTCTTGATAAAAGTGAAAGAGGAGAGTGAAAAAGTTGGCTTAAAACTCAACATTCAGAAAACGAAGATCATGGCATCTGGCCCCATCACTTCATGGCAAATAGATGGAGAAACAATGGAAACAATGAGAGACTTTATTTTTCTGGGCTCCAAAATCACTGCAGATGGTGACTGTAGCCATGAAATTAAGAGATGCTTGCTCCTTGGTAGAAAAGCTACGACCAACCTAAACAGAGTATTAAAAAGCAGAGACATTCTTTGCCAACAAAGGTCCATCTAGTCAGAGCTATGGTCTTTCCAGTAGTCATCTATGGATGTGAAAGTTGGACCATAAAGAATGCTGAGTGCTGAAGAATTGATGCTTTTGAACTGTGGTGTTGGAGAAGACTCTTTGAGAGTCCCATGGACAGCAAGGAAATCCAACCAGTCTATCCTAAAGGAAATCATTCCTGAATATTCATTAGAAGAACTGATGCTGAAGCTGAAACTCCAATACTTTGGCCACCTTATGCGAAGAACTGACTCATTGGAAAAGATCCTGATGCTGGGAAAGATTGAGAACAGGAGGAGAAGGGGACGACAGAAGATGAGATGGTTAGATGATATCACTAACTCAATGGACATGAGTTTGAGCAAATTCCAGGAGTTGGTGATGGACAGGGAAGCCTGGCATGCTGCAGTCCATGGGGTCACAATGAGTCGGACATGACTGAGTGACTGAACTGAACTGATACTGTTTGCTCAATGATTATATTGGTTCCAAAGGAATAGGACATGTAGTGGGCATAATTTGGGGGGAGAGGGGAAAACAGACAACTTTCTTATCAGATTAATAGAAAAGCTGATATATTATTTCACCACAAAATCAAAGGATCCCCAACTGGATAATGACAATTTTGTTGTCAAATGCAGAGTGGAAACTATTACAGTTGACCCTTAAACAGTGCATGGGTTAAGGACACCTGAACTGCCCAGTGGAAAAATCCTAGGATAACTTACGATTGGCTTTCCATATCCATGGTTACTCTGTATCCAAGGCTCCAAATCTACAGATTCAAGCAACTATGAATCACATAGCACTGCAGTGTTTACTCTTGAAAAAATCCGTATAAAAGTGGGTGTGTGTGTGTGTGTGTGTGTGTGTGTGTGTGCGCGCGCGCGTGTGTGTGTCTGAAAGTCGCTCAGTCATGTCAACTCTGTAACCCCATGGACTGTGGCAAGAATACTGGAGTGGGTAGCCTATCCCTTCTCCAGGGGATCTTCCCAACCCAGGGATCAAACCCAGGTCTCCCACATTGCAGGCAGATTCTTTACCATCTGAGCCACCAGGGAAGCCCCGTAAGTGGATCTATGCAGTTCAAACCGGGTGTTGTTCAAGGGTCAACTGTGTACTCAAACACATCCTTATGCCACTTCTGCCCACACATTGAGTTTAACTAATAGCAGCCTCATTTCTTTCACTGTAATGTCAAAACTTTAGGATAAATAAAAAGAATTCTTCAAAAAATGTTGGGACCCCAGATTTGTGGAAATAACAATATGTATTTTCCTAAAAATAAAACCCTGGATTTTGAAAACAGGCTCTTTGGTTGGTGATTAGTAGCATTACCAAAGATTTATTCAATTAAGAAAATCATTACCTAGAGATGTCACAAATCTTATAAGTGGCAACTCTCCAAAAGTATTTCACTGTATTCTAAATGTGTGAAGTTCACATAGGATGAAATGTTTATTAATGTAGCCATTTCCAAAGACTGTGTTCTTTTTGTTGTTTTTAGAGTATAGTCATGAGTGATGGAGCCATCCCCACTTGTTCTTATGATGGTTCATATTTACTCTCGAAATGACTGACTGGGACAACAACTGTAAATTCTAGCTCAAATGACAGTCACAATCATGGACTCACTCTCACCAGCTCAAACAAAGAACCCAGAGACTCTAAACATTAGGATAAGATTTAGCATGACATTATTCTTCTGAGGAAAGTAATTCAGATAAATCTTCCTAGTCTCTAGATGACAGAGAGTACAGGCTGCTTTGTGCAATAATCCCTCAGAGGAGAAACTTTGAAGGAGTCCTATTTTTCCTTATGGCATATGGAATCTGAACATGTGAATTGTTCTTATATATACATCAGCTCTAAATTCTCCAGGGTAAGAGTTCTTTTCTAGTTTTAAACATACTAAAGAGACCTGTTCTGGATCTGATTCTCTCCCAGGCTAGCCGACTTAGATATAAAGTGGATTTATAGTTCACTCGCATACCTGTCTCTTATACACATCTACAGGACTAAAGGACCTCTTGATAAAAGTGAAAGAGGAGAGTGAAAAAGTTGGCTTAAAACTCAACATTCAGAAAACGAAGATCATGGCATCTGGCCCCATCACTTCATGGCAAATAGATGGAGAAACAATGGAAACAATGAGAGACTTTATTTTTCTGGGCTCCAAAATCACTGCAGATGGTGACTGTAGCCATGAAATTAAGAGATGCTTGCTCCTTGGTAGAAAAGCTACGACCAACCTAAACAGAGTATTAAAAAGCAGAGACATTCTTTGCCAACAAAGGTCCATCTAGTCAGAGCTATGGTCTTTCCAGTAGTCATCTATGGATGTGAAAGTTGGACCATAAAGAATGCTGAGTGCTGAAGAATTGATGCTTTTGAACTGTGGTGTTGGAGAAGACTCTTTGAGAGTCCCATGGACAGCAAGGAAATCCAACCAGTCTATCCTAAAGGAAATCATTCCTGAATATTCATTAGAAGAACTGATGCTGAAGCTGAAACTCCAATACTTTGGCCACCTTATGCGAAGAACTGACTCATTGGAAAAGATCCTGATGCTGGGAAAGATTGAGAACAGGAGGAGAAGGGGACGACAGAAGATGAGATGGTTAGATGATATCACTAACTCAATGGACATGAGTTTGAGCAAATTCCAGGAGTTGGTGATGGACAGGGAAGCCTGGCATGCTGCAGTCCATGGGGTCACAATGAGTCGGACATGACTGAGTGACTGAACTGAACTGATACTGTTTGCTCAATGATTATATTGGTTCCAAAGGAATAGGACATGTAGTGGGCATAATTTGGGGGGAGAGGGGAAAACAGACAACTTTCTTATCAGATTAATAGAAAAGCTGATATATTATTTCACCACAAAATCAAAGGATCCCCAACTGGATAATGACAATTTTGTTGTCAAATGCAGAGTGGAAACTATTACAGTTGACCCTTAAACAGTGCATGGGTTAAGGACACCTGAACTGCCCAGTGGAAAAATCCTAGGATAACTTACGATTGGCTTTCCATATCCATGGTTACTCTGTATCCAAGGCTCCAAATCTACAGATTCAAGCAACTATGAATCACATAGCACTGCAGTGTTTACTCTTGAAAAAATCCGTATAAAAGTGGGTGTGTGTGTGTGTGTGTGTGTGTGTGTGTGTGCGCGCGCGCGTGTGTGTGTCTGAAAGTCGCTCAGTCATGTCAACTCTGTAACCCCATGGACTGTGGCAAGAATACTGGAGTGGGTAGCCTATCCCTTCTCCAGGGGATCTTCCCAACCCAGGGATCAAACCCAGGTCTCCCACATTGCAGGTAGATTCTTTACCATCTGAGCCACCAGGGAAGCCCCGTAAGTGGATCTATGCAGTTCAAACCGGGTGTTGTTCAAGGGTCAACTGTGTACTCAAACACATCCTTATGCCACTTCTGCCCACACATTGAGTTTAACTAATAGCAGCCTCATTTCTTTCACTGTAATGTCAAAACTTTAGGATAAATAAAAAGAATTCTTCAAAAAATGTTGGGACCCCAGATTTGTGGAAATAACAATATGTATTTTCCTAAAAATAAAACCCTGGATTTTGAAAACAGGCTCTTTGGTTGGTGATTAGTAGCATTACCAAAGATTTATTCAGTTAAGAAAATCATTACCTAGAGATGTCACAAATCTTATAAGTGGCAACTCTCCAAAAGTATTTCACTGTATTCTAAATGTGTGAAGTTCACATAGGATGAAATGTTTATTAATGTAGCCATTTCCAAAGACTGTGTTCTTTTTGTTGTTTTTAGAGTATAGTCATGAGTGATGGAGCCATCCCCACTTGTTCTTATGATGGTTCATATTTACTCTCGAAATGACTGACTGGGACAACAACTGTAAATTCTAGCTCAAATGACAGTCACAATCATGGACTCACTCTCACCAGCTCAAACAAAGAACCCAGAGACTCTAAACATTAGGATAAGATTTAGCATGACATTATTCTTCTGAGGAAAGTAATTCAGATAAATCTTCCTAGTCTCTAGATGACAGAGAGTACAGGCTGCTTTGTGCAATAATCCCTCAGAGGAGAAACTTTGAAGGAGTCCTATTTTTCCTTATGGCATATGGAATCTGAACATGTGAATTGTTCTTATATATACATCAGCTCTAAATTCTCCAGGGTAAGAGTTCTTTTCTAGTTTTAAACATACTAAAGAGACCTGTTCTGGATCTGATTCTCTCCCAGGCTAGCCGACTTAGATATAAAGTGGATTTATAGTTCACTCGCATACATCCTGAGTGCAGTGTTGTATGGAGGACAACACTCCTTTGTTCTGAATAAGAAATAAAATCACCAGGATAGCTAGGGTCTTTTAGGGTTATCTCAGTCACACCCTATATCTTGAGTTGCAATTATGAGAAATGCATCAAAGCAACCCCTCATTTGTGTATGGATGAAGAGAAAGAACAGGTCTCTTTTATCCTTGAAGAGTAAATAAGGGGAATAGAGCAACATGTAAGCAGTTTGGCATTCTTGAATTTCACAGTCCAGGTTCTACCTAGTCTTTTTGATATTATTAGACCCTGACTGGCAGTGTTTTATCCTTCTACTGAGGCATAAATGTCACTTGAACATGCAGCAAGGCCAGAAAAATTGGATTAGCTAGTGAGCAAATTGTTTGCTGTTGTTTAGTCACTAAGCCGTGTCTTACTCTTTGCAACATCATAGACTGTAGCCCACCAGTCTTCTCTCTCTATCCATGGGGTTTCCCAGGCAAGAATCCTGGAATGAGTTGTCATTTCCTTCTCCAGGGCATCTTCCCGGCCCAGGGATTGAACCCACATCTCCTGCGTTGGCAGGCAGATTGCTAACCCTGAGCCAACAGTGAGCAAGTGGATGAGCCCAATTGACTACTCAGCATCCACATCTCAAGGCACCTTGGTCGTCTTCCTTCTGGGACATATTTACAATAACTGGAATAAAGTTATTTTATAATAAACCTCTATTACTTATGAAACCTGGTCATGAAGTAGAAAAGGAGACAGTTGAACTTGAAACTGTATATAATACACGCTCACTGTAATGGAAGCATGATTGAATCACATTTTGAATTTTGCCCAAACATTTTTCAGGCTTCCCTTGTGGCTCAGCTGTAAAGAATCCACCTGCCATTTTTTTCATGCCTGTGAATTTAGGGGATTTCCAAGCCCACGGTTTCAGAAATATCTTTCATGGAAGCAAGGAGTTAACTGTATCTATAAAAAAGGTGTGAAACATATCAAGGCACATGGAAAGGCATTTGCAGATAAGAAATAAAATGTAATTTCTGCCTTCTAGGAAAAGGCTTCAAGGCAATGTCTTTTTCCAATGTTTGAGCTCTTAAAAGATTTATTTGGAGGACATAAAAATTATCCAAAAATATTTTGTAGGATCATCTTAAATGTTACCCCTGTTGTTGTTCAGTCACCATGCCGTGTCTGACTCTTTGCAACCCCATGGACTGTAGCACGCCAGGCTTCCCTGTCCCTCACCAACTTGAGAAGTTTGCCTAAGTTCATGTCCATTGAGTCAGTGATGCCATCCAACCATCTCATCCTCTGTCATCCCCCTCTCCTCCTGCCTTCAGGCTTTCCCAGTGTCAATGTCTTTTCTAATGAGTCAGTTCTTCACATCGGGTGGCCAAAGTACTGGAGTTTCAGCTTCAGCATCAGTCCTTCAAAAACAGTAGCTTACAGAGAGAAAATATCTAAAATAATCCCCAATTTCAGCCAATAAAACTCAGTTAAATTTAGTAATATAAATTCATCCTGAAAATTCATTTCTAACAAAAATTTTAGTATAAAATACAGATATCATTTGACAATTATTTTACCACTTCATAATATAGAAAATATAATAAAGTTTTCCTGTGAAAGTAACTTCTGATTTGTTGTGAAATCCTTTGGTGGTTCCTCATTGCCTTCAGGATAAAGTCTGTATTCCTTCACTTGGTCCACAAGCTCCTTTATTGCCTACCAGTGGAGCCTCACCTTGAACCACACACCCCAACTTATATTTCTCCAAGCACCAGTCACATTGAACTATTTGCACTTCCTGGGCATTTTGGGCCTTTGTTTATGATGCCTTCTCTGTCTGATACTCTATCCTCAGTCTTTTGACCTTTACAACTTGTCTCAGGAACATGTCTTGTAAAAGGCCCAAAAACTTCCCCAGTCTGCACTCAGTGTCCATCAATCCCTTTCCCAAGGACCCCATGTTTCTGTGTATTGTAGCAGTATTGATACTATATCCTAACTGTCTACTTGTCAGTTTTTATCATTCACTCATTCAAGCATTCCACAAATATTGAATGAATATTAACCACGTGACAATCATTCCTTGAGGCACTGAGGACAAACAATGAACAGAAAAACTACCAGCTATCCTGGAACTTAGTTTCTAGTGGGGACATAAAAAACAATAACACATAAACATACAATAAAATGCCAGGCAACTTAAATGCTATGAAAAAAAAAAAAAACTCAACAGGGTAAGGTAAACAGGGAATAAGTTAGTTCTGGTGAGGAAAGTGGTTGCTTTTACAAACAAAGTGGTTTATTTTTTAGAAAGATTGTCCTGAGAGACCCTTTAATGAGATGGCAAGTTTTTTTATTTTTTATTTTTTACATAGATTTGAAGTAAGCAAGAAAGCAAGCAATACTGGTGTTTAAATGAAGCTGTGTTCTAGGTAGAGGCAGAGGAAATTATACATGCAAAATCTGTGAAACAAAAATATTCCTGGCACACTTGGGAGAATAGCAAGGAGGGCAGAATGGCTACCTACATACACTCTGTGAGGGAGAGAGGAGTAGAAGATGGCATTAGAGAAGTGTCACAGGATGTTCAAGTAGAACAACGGTCCTCAATAAGGCTGTACATCAGAGACAACTGGTGAACTTTAAAAAATGTAGGACAGCCCAGTCTCATCCCAAGGGAGTCTAAATTTAATAACTTGGAGTAGAGCCCAGGCATTGATATTTCTTGTTGCTTGTTGTTCTACCATTTTTTTTTCAAGGTTTAATAAACTTTTAATTTTAGAATAGTTAGGGGGTGGGTTTAAGGTCCACTTTTTGGAGGGGTTGGGCACAGATATTTTTAAACAGATCTCATGATAATTCTAATGTATAGTTTATTTGGGGCATTTTAGGCCAATTTAGGATTTTGACCAGCATTCTGACTGAGATGGGAAGGCACTGAAGAACTGTGAACAACTGAGTAATGTGATCTGACTTGTGATTTCAAAGAATTTCTCTAGCTTTTTAGCAGACTATGAGGAAAGGACAGGAGCGGTGAGATCAGTTGAGAGATTCTTACAGTAATTCAGGTGAGGAGTCTGTGGATTTTGGAAACAGGGCTGACTATGTGCTGCTACCTGTATGGAAAGGGATCATGATTCCTTTATATCTTCAGAGTCTAGCACATGCAACACATGCCCAATCAATATTGCCTGAATGATTGTGAAACAGATGGTTTATGTATTGCTCTTTGGGAGACAGCGCAGCTCTTATTACAAAAGATAAGACATCTGGGAAAGTTCTAGGCCATAACATGGCCTGGATCATTTACAACCAATTGAACAACTGAAAATTTATATTCGTTATCTATAAAATGGGAATAACAATCCTTCATGGGGTTGTTCAGTTCAGTTCAGTTCAGTCGCTCAGTCGTGTCCGACTCTTTGAGACCCCATGAATCGCAACACGCCAGGCCTCCCTGTTCATCACCATCTCCCAGAGTTCACTCAGACTCA
>SJYT01072956.1:0-59243 GCA_006410635.1 Cephalophus harveyi | reverse complement strand
CACAGGAAAAACCATAGCCTTGACTAATAAAAGGAGTCAAATATAAGGAGTAAGTTTATACTGCTACTAATCTGCCATAATTACTCCACCCTTACATACACTTTGTGATACAATAGTGATAAAGAGTGTGAGACCTGGGGTCCTACAGACTTGGTTCTTATCCCAGCCTTAGTACTTATTACTTTGGCCAAATGATACCACCTCTGTAAGTCTCATTTCTTCACCTTGGAAATGAAGATAACAGTTCCTAGCTCATAAGATTTCTGTAAACATCAAAAATACCATATAAAAATACTTTGATTCCTGGCATATAATAAGCTCTCAACATGCAAACTACTACTATTGCTATATCATCACTAGAGTATGTGTTACATGTTCTCAGAACATTTTCTCATTTAATACCAGTGTGCTGGATACTCTCTGTTTGCCCCTCCAGATCCTTTCTTCATTCTGCTTTGGGCCTGGGCAGCTGACCTTTATGGGCTATGTGAGGATAGTGCCCAGTTGAAAGGCAATCAGAGGACATTATAGGGTAAAATGAGAATGATGGTAGATTATCAGTCCCCCTCAGAAACCTACCCCTCTGATGTTGAGTTGACGTTGGCTGTGTTTTCTGTGGTAACCCTCAGCTCTGGGCCAGAAACCCTCTCTACACTCTCTACTTCCATTAATCATTGTCTTTTCTGCCCTTGAAGGGCATGAGGTGGCAAAGGGTCTCCCTCTCTGGCTGGTCTTCCTAGCCAGAGCACTGTCCCTTTTTCTATATATGTACTCCAGTTCAGTTCAGTTCAGTTGCTCAGTTGTGTCCAACTCTTTGAGACCCCATGAATTGCAGCACACCAGGCCTCCCTGTCCATCACCATCTCCCAGAGTTCACCCAAACTCATGTCCATTGAGTCAGTGATGCCATCCAGCCATTTCATCCTCTGTCGTCCCCTTCTCCTCCTGCCCCCAATCCCTCCCAGCATCAGAGTCTTTTCCAATGAGTCAACTCTTCGGATGAGGTGGCCAAAGTATTGGAGTTTCAGCTTTAGCATCAATCCTTCCAAAGAACACCCAGGGCTGATCTCCTTTAGAATGAACTGGTTGGATCTCCTTCCAGTCCAAGGGACTCTCAAGAGTCTTCTTCAACATCACAGTTCAACTCACCCTCTAGTAAATAGTCCCTTTATTGGAATCTTCAATTATTTAATTTGGGTGTATATCAGTTTCCTGTTGAAATTCTGACTAATAAATCTGGAAATATGTGTCATTCCCATTTTGAAGGTGATGATACTGAACCAGCTCGTATACACCCGTGGTGGATTCATGTCAATGTATGGCAAAACCAATACAGTATGTAAAGTAAAATAAAGTAAAAATTAAAAAAAAAATAAAACAATGACATGAAATAAAAAAATAATAATAGAGCCAATTTTAGAATGATTGCATGGTTCCCAAAAGAAAAAAAATAAATTAATTTTGAAAATAAAAAAAAAAAAAAAAAGATAGTACTCAAGATAGTGAAAGCAGAAGAAATTTCATATTAGATACCCATGAGTTCAAATACTGTGGGAATTTGAGCAAATTGCTTGAACTTCTTTTTTGCTGTGTAAATCATGTAAACTGATTTTTAACTGTGTGAGTTTGGACAAGTTATCTAAACTCTCCAAGGATTAGTGTTTCCTACTACCACAAAGGATTTCTGTATTGTAAGCAATACTGCTTTTAAAATAATTATCATAGTATCAACCAGAGTGGTTAATTTAAAAAAAAAGTTTTATGTTCCTACAAGTCATATGTAGTCTTTGGCAACCCCTCTGTCCATGACATTTTCCAGGCAAGAATACTGGAGTGGGTTGCCATTGCCTCCTCCAGGGGATTTTTCTGACCCAGGGATTGAACCCACATCTCCTGCATTGGCAGGTAGATTCTTTACCTCTAGCACCACATGTTGTTGTTCAGTCGCTCAGACATGTCCAACTCTTTGGAACCCCATGGACTGCAGCATGCGAGGTCTCCCTGTCCTTCACCATCTCCTAGAGCTTGCTCAAACATCATGTCCATTGAGTCGGCAAGGCTATCCAACCATCTCATCCTCTGTTTTCCCCTTCTCCTCCTGCCTTCAATCTTTCCCAGAATCAGGGTATTTTCTAATAAGTCAGCTCTTCACATCAGGTGGCCAAACTGTTGGAGCTTCAGCTTCAGCTGTCCTTCCAATGGATATTCAGGACTGATTTCCTTTTGGTTTGATTTCCTTGTAGTCCAAGGGATTCTCAAGACTTTTCTCCAACACCACAGTTCAAAAGGATCAGTTCTTTGGGTCCAGCTCTCACATCCATACATGACTACTGGAAAAGCTATAGCTTTGACTAGACTGACCTTTGTTAGCAAAGTAATGTCTCTGCTTTTTAATATGCTCTCTATGTTTGTCATAGCTTTTCTACTAAGGAGCAAGCATCTTTTAATTTCATGACTGCAGTTATGATCTGCAGTGATTTTGAAGCCTTACTTGGGAAAATCATAAAATTTTGGATATAGTTTGGTAATTTCTGATTCAATATCAGTGGTCTCTTTGTAGGCTAATTTTTCTCTTTGTATTATCTTGTAAGTACAGCTGTGGATATAAAAAGTGTCTTGGCCTAGTGTAGAAAGTTTTCATCAAAATGACATTTACTAATGATAGCAATCATGAATACCAAACCTCCCTTTTAGATATTAGCTTTTTCCTATTGGTGTATTTGATAGTTGCTTATCTTACACAGTGGGACAGATTTAATTCAAAGCTATTTCTGAAAGCTTCTCAGGAGATGGCAAGCAACTTTTTTCAACAGCATTTGGCTTTAGAATAATTGTTTCCACATTGGGGATTTTCAGTGATTATCAGAAATCATTTACAATCTGAATGGCAATGCAAGTGGCATTGAATGACTTTATTGAATCTGATGTTTTGTCTAACAGGTATGTTGACAGGAATATGTCAGCTCTAGGCATATTACCATTTTGTAACACAATGTAACTGTCACTTGGAAATTTCATTATAAAGTGGTGCACTGGGCTTGATCCTACCAGGAAATATAAATTGCTTTTTTAAAAAAAAAAAAAAAATTAGACTCTCAGACTGCCAATTCAAAAAAAGAAGTCTTTTTATTTTAAAGAATTAATTCCCATGGATTTTAGAGGTGAAAAATAGGGCAGAAAGCAAGCTAATTGGCTATCCATGTGCACCAAATACCCTTCATAATTTATTTAAACATTCCAACAGTCTTTCAAGGCAGGAATTACCTCCAGTTCACTGAGATTCAGACGGGTGTCTGACCATGAATAATCCATCTTGGAAGTGACAGATGTGGGTCTCAAGTGTAGGCTTTTCTGATTTCCATGCTCAATCCACCCCATCTAATGACCTATGTTGTCAGTGCAGAAATTTATTAGAAAATGGCTCTTTAAAAATTACTAAAAATTTCATTTTAGTTGATATTTAGGTAATTTTCTCAACTACTAACTAATCTCAAAGGTTTCTCTCCCATTCTTTTGCTCTATTCTCAAGTTAAGACCTCTTAACTGGATTGCTATAATATCATTTTAACTTATCTTCCTGAGTATTGTTTTGTCCACCCCAGTACATTAAATATATTAATATTTTAAGCATAGAGACCTGATTATTAATTCCTATTGATACCTTTCTATGACTCCTGCCTGCAGTTCAGGAGACCTGTGTTCAATCCCTGGGCTGGAAAGATCCGCTGGAACAGGACATGGCAACCCACTCCAATATTCTGGCCTGGAAAATCCCATGGCAGAGGAGCCTAGTGGGCTAAAGTCCATAGGGTGGCAAAGAGTCGGACACAACTGAGCAACTAACACTTTCATGGCTCCTTATCACCAATGAGGTAAAATCAGGATTCCTCAGTACCATGTTTGGCATTCCTGACTATGTACTCAGCAATCAGGGTAACTTCTCATACCCTTAGTTCAAAGAATATGGAATTTTCCTAAATCTACCACACTTTTCCATGCCTCCCAGTTTGAACATATTTCCCTCAATACTCACCCCCACATTACCTAGAGGACGTTTACTTATCTTTCAAGAGCTTGGTCAAAATTCCCCTTTCACTGAAGTCTTTCCTGTCCTTTCCAAATGATTTTATGCCCATATCATTATTTCTCTTTGTAAGGTGCTGAAAAACATCATTTCTGCTTTATCGACTATGCCAAAGACTTTGACTGTGTGGATCACAATAAACTATTTGTATGGAAATACAAAAAAACTCAAATAGCCAAAGCAATCTTAAGAAAGAAGAATGGAACTGGAGGAATCAACCTACCTGACCTTAGACTATATTACAAAGCTACAGTCATCAAGAGGGTATGGTACTGGCATAAAGACAGAAATATAGATCAATGGAACAAAATAGAAAGCCCAGAGATAAATCCATGCACCTATGGACACCTTATCTTTGACAAAGGAGGCAAGAATATACAATGGAGAAAAGATAATCTCTTTAAAAAGTGGTGCTGGGAAAACTGGTCAACCACTTGTAAAAGAATGAAACTAAAACATTTTATAACACCATACACAAAAATAAACTCAAAATGGATTAAAGATCTAAATATAAGACCAGAAACTATAAAACTCCTAGAGGAAAACATAGGCAAAACACTTTCTGGCAAAAATCACAGCAGGATCCTCTATGACCCACCTCCCAGGGTAATGGAAATAAAAGCAAAAATAAACAAATGAGACCTAATTAAACTTAAAAGCTTTTTCACAACGAAGGAAACTATAAACAAGTGAAAAGACAACCTTCAGAAATGGAGAAAATAATAGTAAATGAAGCAACTGGCAAAGAATTAATCTCAAAAATATACAAGCAGCTCCTGCATCTCAATTCCAGAAAAATAAACAACCCAATCAAAAAATGGACCAAAGAACTAAAAAGACATTTCTCCAAAGAAGACATACAGATGGCTGACAAGGTGCAAGATGCTCAACATCACTCATTATCAGAGAAATTGAAATCAAAACCACAATGAGATACCATCTCATGCACTAGTCAGAATGGCTGCTATCAAAAAGTCTACAAACAATAAATGCTGGAGAGGATGTGGAGAAAAGGGAACCCTCTCACACTATTGGTGGGAATGTAAACTAGTACAGCCACTATGGAGAACAGTGTGGAGATTCCTTAAAAAACTAGAACTAGAACTGCCATACAACCCAGCAATCCCACTGCTGGGCATACACACCGAGGAAGCCAGAATTGAAAGAGATACATGTCCTCCAATATTCATCTCAGCACTGTTTACAATAGCAGGACATTGAAGCAACCTAGATGTCCATCAGCAGATAAATGGATAAGAAAGCTGTGGTATATATACAAAATGGAATATTACTCAGCTTTTAAAAAGAATGCATTTGAATTCATTCTAATGAGGTAGATGAAACTAGAGCCTATTATACAGAGTGAAGTAAGTCAGAAAGAAAAACACCAATACAATATATTAATGCATATATATGGAATTTAGAAAGATGGTAACGATGACCCTAAATGCGAGACAGTAAAAGAGACACAGATGTAAAGAACAGACTTTTGGATTCTGTGGGAGAAGGCGAGGGTGGGATGATTTGAGAGAACAGCATTGAAACATGTATATTACAATATGTGAAATAGATCGCCAGTCCAGGTTCGATGCATGACACAAGGTGCTCAGGGCCAGTGCACTGGGATGATCCTGAGGGTTGGGATGGGGAGGGAGGTGGGAGAGGGGTTCAGGATGGGGAACACATGTACACCCATGGCTGATTCATTTCAATGTATGGCAAAACCACTACAATACTGTAAAGTAATTAGTCTCCAATTAAAATAAATTAATTAAATTTTTTTTTTAAAGTACAGATGTAGCTTCAGAGTAACTCAGATGGGTTGTGGCTTCCTGAGCATGGAATAGACAAGGGAGGGTTACGAAATAAGAAAAGGGGACAGTAGGCCAGGCTAAATTAGCCAGAGCAAAAGTTACAGCCTGCTGGGGCTCACAACCATGTTCTTCCATCTCTTCATCCAGTATTGGGAAGTTATACAAACCCTATTAGTTATAATCAAGGGTATGTCACTCCCATCTCACCTGTTGCTCATGTAAACAGATTACTTGTGAAAGGAAAACACAATGAATTTTGGGAGCAAGAGACATCTGTAGCTGACTTTATAAACCCAAACAAAAAGTTCAGATAGACAAATAATATCTTTTTTCCTTTACTAGTTAGATCCCTTGTAACAAAATTTTGTCTTTGTTGACACTCTGGCAAGTGATACTGACAGGCCAAGGAATGTCAATAGCAAAGTGGAAAGGAAAGAAAAGCAAGCAATGGGCATACGAGTTAGAAGGGATAATTAGATCCTTTATAGTTGAAAGTGGAATATAGGCACAATTAAACAATCATTAACAAATTTATTTATTCAACAGAAAATTGGATTGCCTGTTTTTTTCCCCCCCCTGAGCACATATGAAAATGGTGTGAGAACTAACATGATGTATGACAGTTCATATGCACAGATGCAACCAGAGAATCCTCTGGCCACTGATTCCTCCTAACTAGTCTTAGCCTCCAAACTTGTATTATCTAATGTAATTGCTGCTACCACGTGTGGCAATTTAAATGTAAATTAATTAAAATCATAAAAAATAAAAAGTTTGGCTTCTCTGTCACAGCAGCTACATTTCAAGGGCTCAGCAGTCACATATCCCTAATGTATTGAACAGTGCAGATGCAGGACATTTTCTTCATTACAGAAGTTTTTATGGGAAAGCTCTGCAAGCTTCCCAGTTTACCCTAAACATCCCCACTAAGCTAACACTACTCATGCATAATTTTATCATATCACTTCCTGGCTCATAAACTTCTGATGAATTTCTTACTGCCACCAGGACATTGCTTCTCAACATAAAACGCACATTTGTGTTCTCTGGAGATCTCGTTAAAACGCTGTGTCTGATTCAGTAAGACTGCAGTGATCCCATGATTCTGCATTTCAACTCAGTTACCAGGGGACACGGGTGGTGTTCCTTCAACCATATTTTATCACCTTGCATTCCAAGTTCTCTATTTCCTCACCAGCTCTACCTGATGTCCATCAGGTTCTAGAAATGGCCCTTCTTTGCTCCAGGGGCTGTTTATTAACAGTTCCTTCTGATGACATATTCACTCCTGCTCCCTTCCTAGGTTCCTCCAATTTCTTCGTCCTTAGGGAGGTTGTTCTCATTGACTCAAGCCAGCTCAATCACCTTTACAGAGATGGCTTTCAAACTTCAGTGTGCATAGAGATCACCTCAAGGAAGCTTGAGAACTTGCGCTGCTCAGGTCCTGTGTACTTGGTCACTTCAGTCGAGTCTGACTCTTTGTGATCCCATGGACTTCCAGGCTCCTCTGTCCGTAGGATTCTCCAGGCAAGAATACTGGAGTGGGTAGCCGTTCCCTTTTCCAGGGGATCTTTTCAGCCGATCCCTGACCCAGGGATCAAACCCGGGTCTCCTGCATTGCAGGCAGATTTTTTTTTTTTTTTAACATCCAAGCCACCAGGGAAGCCTGTGCTCAGGCCCTACTTCGGGAGAATCTAGTCCTTACAATTGAGATGAGGCCCAGAACCCACTTGATTCACACTTTAGGCGATTCTAAGTGTTTCCCTAACCAAACTCTGAGAAATACTGTCCTTAGTATACTTCCTGGCTATATAACTGATTTTGATATTTTAAAAACTTATATATAACCTTATACTGATATTCCACTGCTTGTAGGATTTTTTTTTATCTATTGTGAAATGAAGTATAAACAATGTTGGAATCCCTTGAGGGAGATTTTAAAAGCCTTCATTCAGAGGCTCCATCCCGAGACTGATTTAACTGGTAAGGAACTCATCATTATCAGTGTGTGTGCTCAGTCGTGTCCAACTCTTTGTGACCATGGACTGTAGCCCACCAGGCTCCTCTGGCCATGGGATTCTCCAAGCAAGAATACTGGAGGGGGTTGTCATTTCCTCCTCCAGGAAATCTTCCTGACCCAGGGATTGAACCTACATCTCTTAAGTCTCCGTCTCCTGTATTAACAGGAAGATTCTTCACCACTAGCACCACCTGGTAAGCCTCTGATAAGGGAACATATTTTTGTTTGTTTTCTAAAGCTCTGTAATTCCTCTCCTGTGGCTGCCATAACAGAGTACTGTAGATTTGGTGACTTCAGATAACAGACATTCCTTCTCTCAGTGTCCTGAAGGTTAGAAATATGCAGTCAAGGGGCTGGCAGGGCCATGCTTTCTCTGAGGACTCTGGGAGAGAGTCTGTCTGCTGCATGCTTCTCTCCTAACCTCTGCTGCTTGCAGGTTATTGTTGACATTTCCTGGCCGATAGCTTCATCTCTCTAATTTCTGCCTCTTTCCTTACATAGCCTTCTCTCCTGTGTCCATGTCTCCAAATCCCACTCTTCTCATACAGACAGTGGTCATGGGAATTGTTTGTGTGTGAATGTGTGTGTGCTCAGTCGTGTCCAACTCTTTGCGACCCCATGGACTGTAGCCCGCCAGACTCCTCTGTCCTTGGGATTCTCCAGGCAGGAATACTGGAGTGGGTTGCTATTTCCAACACCAGGGGATCTTCCTGACCCAGGGATGGAACCCGTGTCTAAGTCTCCTACATTGGCAAGAGAATTGTTTACCACTGAGCCACCTGGGAAACCCCCATGGGATTTGGGACCCATACATATCAAGTCTGACCTCATCTTAACTTGATTCCATCTGCAAAGACTATCTCCAAATAAGGTCACAGTCGCAGTATCTTGGGCTAGGACCTCAATCTCTCTCTTTTTTTTTTTTTTTGTGGGAAACAATTCAACCTGCAAGCTCCTCAAGTGATTCTAATGCACAGCCCAGTTTTAAGAACAATGGTTCTGAAACTTGAACATACAACAGAATCACCTTGGGGCTCAAAAATTGAAAGGTTGCTGAATTCAAACTCAGATTTGGATTCTTGGGCCTAAGAATTTGCATTTTTTCACAAGTTTGAAAACCACTGGTGTAGGGGAATGGAAAGTACAATGAATGCACACTTTGACCCTTAAACAAAGTATGTTTGAACTGGGTCCACTTCTATGAGATTTTTTTCAATAGTAAGTACTACCTACTATCCAACTTGTGTTTGGTTAAATCCACAGAATCACAGATGCAGAGGAACCTCATGAACAAAAGACTGAGAATAAGTTATACACACAGATTTTTTACTGTGCAGAGGGTTGGCACCTGCAACCCCTTTGCTGTTCAAGAGTCAACTTTATTTCTTTCCTGCCCTTGGAGAAACAATGTAGGTATCACCTGGGAGCTGAGGAGAAATGCAGAACTTTGAGCCCACCCCAGATTCCTGAATCCAAGAGTGTATTTTAACAAGATTCCCAAGTAATTTGCTTCCATTAAATTTTTAGAAGCATTGTTGTATACTATTCAAAATAAAGTTGATCTTAAATCGCTCATTGAATTAGTTAGTAAAGGGATGGCTGGATAAAGAAATAAATGTGTGCTAAGTTGTTTCAGCCATGTCTGACTCTTTGCAACCCTATGGACTGTAGCTCCCAGGCTTCTCTTCCATGGGATTCTCTAGGCAAAAATACTGGAATGAGTTGTCATACTCTTCTCCAGGGGATCTTCCTGACCCAGGGTCAAACCCACAGCTCTTATGTCTCCTGCATTGGCAGGCAGGTTCTTTAACATTAAGGGAAACTATGATTGAATAATAAAAAAGATTCCCTAACTGCCTTTCTCCCAGGAGACAGAAAAGTGGTCCTTCTAAATCCATTGATCAAGTTGTCTTAGCAACTGTGTAGACAGTGGCTCATCATCACAGTGGCTCCAAGGGAATCTGTCTCTTGGTTCTTCGGCAATGGAGTGTTCTTGCTTATTTGGTCTTTCTCAGGCTTTAACCAAGAAATTCCATACTTTCCTCTCCCTGCCACTTCCCAAATGACCTCATCTTAACAGTTTGTGGCTTCTCTATCAGCACTTTGTCATTTGTGCCAAAATCTGAAATAGGAGGCTGGCTGGAATACAGAGAAGTGGAGCTCAGTGTAGATTTAATGATGAACTGGCTTTGGGCCAGAAGGGTAGCAGGTAAGTTTCAGAGTTTCAACTGAAGAAGAAAGAAAAGCTTTTAGAAAGCTTAGAGCCAAGTCAAAACATGCCATATATGATTTTTTTTTTTTGGCAGATATGCTGTAAAATAAGAGTAGACCAAATTCCCCAGGTAACAGTAATTGACCTATAAATGTCATTATTGATAGATTGTGTTTCTGGAAACATTGTTCTAGAGCTAAAGTGCTCATGTGAATCTCAAAAAGGAATTTAGAGACAAGCTTTGAAAGTCTTTCTTTTTCTCTCTCCACTACTGATTTCCATTTTCCTCTTGGAGAGCTGCACTTTTTTTTCCCTCTTAAGCAAGTCACACACCCAAGCTGTCACAAACAGTTGTCTTCTAGAAAGCCAATGTTTTCTTGGAAAAAAGAGTTGTTTTTCAAAGGCCATTACCTTTCATTCCTTCATGGAGCCATTTAACATAGACAATGAATCATTTAATAGAAAGATTAATAGAGTTCACATTAAAGTTTGCTTTTTTTAACTTGACAGTTTGAGAAAGAGTTGATATTTCATTTTAATAAAATGGGTATTGTCTGGAGAGGCACAGGCTGATTTCAGGAAGCAATGCTGTGCATGTGGTACCTCCTGTCACATGGCTTAAGAAGTATTCCTTTAATGTTTTGTTGCCTCCTCTTCCTCTTCTGTAAAACAGGGTTAACAAAGTTACCAATCTGTCTCCCAGATGTCTGCTAGAAATAAAGATAACACACATCTCATAACCAAGAAAAAAAAAAATCTCTCATGTCTTTAGCCATATAATATAGGTACATTTCTGTAATCACTACTTAATGTAAATTTTCTTTTCTTTTTGGCATGAACTTTTGAAAATCAGTTTCCACATTCTAAATGTTCAGTTAAAGCATATAAGGTTTTTTCTTTTTTTTTCCTTGTCTGAAATTAACCAGTTATCCACATTAGCAGCTTTGTAATAAAGAACACATTAACAACTCTAGATATTTCTGCATTTGTCCGCAATGAGAAATGTTGCCTACCTAAATTCAGGATGAAAAAATTCTCCTTCTTCTCTCTGTCATATATTCTGTTAGTAAATTGCTGAATCACTGTGCGTGGCAGCCGAGTTCAGCTCTTGGGCATGCCTCTTAGAGAACTGTCAGGGGCACCCAAGGTCCCTCTGCTATTTCTAGATGACAGGAATAGCAAAGCAGCCTGATGCCATACTCTCAACAGCTATGTGAGTATGTGTGTGTGAGAGAGAGAAATTATTTCCTTCCTCTTTATTAAAGCTGGTAGAGACTGTGTCCCTGCATGTTTATGCAAATCACAGTTTATACAATTTGAGCATAATGTAAGGATCTTAAGAAATCTTGTAATATGACTCTAAATGGTAGTATGATAAAATGTAGGCAGCCCTGGACAGGAGTCAGGGGAGTTGGGTCCTGTCTCACTGAGGTGCATAAACTATAAGTCACTTTCCAAGACTAAGGTGAGTAAAAATTTGATACTTAAAATCCTCCTTCTCTCACTGTAAAAATAAGACACAATCTGCAGATTAATTCTACTTTTAAAAATTCTTATTGGTGGTAGTACAACATTCTGGTAACAATGTTTTATTGATTTCCAGTTCTATTACCATTTTTGTCTTCCTCAAATTGAAGCAAGTCTCTTTAATTCATCCTTGACAAAGTCTTCTGCAACCCCTTAATTATTATCCTTTAGAGCGAGACATAATAACATAGTAAATAGCTGATGAACATTTAATAAAACTGTAGATTATTTTATAGGTCAAGAGTATTAGCTCTACAAGAGAAGAAACCAAGTTAAATGCTGGAAAAGGTCTACCTGGATTTGACTGAATATTTTACTAGTAATGTGATGCTGAGCATGTTACATAAACTCTTGGAGTATCAGTTTCTTCTTCCTTAAGAGACCCTACACTACAGGGTCGTTGTGAGAATGAAATGTTATAAAACATGTAAAGTTTTTAGCATGGTGCTTGATATGTAGTAAATGTTTGTAACTTACAATGAAATATTATCTAAGTAAATGTTTCTTAAAATGCTTGCCAGCTGGGTCCTAAATTCTCTGGATTATGCAGAAAATTATTTTTTGTATTTAATTTGATATGATGGATTTTATTAACACCTATTTGAATTTACAGTATTGGGCTCTATTTTAGTTACTGTTTATTACTGACTGATTCTTTCAAATAATGTGTTTGCAATCCTTAAGCCTTTTTAGTTTCACTGATATGTCATCAACCTTCCCCAATCCTCCAATTCTTTGTCAAAAGATATGACTGCTTTTTTGTTTAAACAAAAAATTGTCCTTAAATTTTTTTTTAAGATTTACTTATATATATATATTTTGGCTATGCTGAGTCTTCATTGCTGCACACGGACTTTCTCTAGTTGCAGAGAGCGTGGGCTACTCTTTGTTGCGGTGAGTGGGCTTCTCATTGCAGTGGCTTCTCTTCTTGCAGAGCAGAGACTCTAGGGCCTGTGGGCTTCAGTAGCTAACACATAGGCTTCAGTAGCTGCAACACTTGGGCTCAGCGGTTGTGGCTCCTGGGCTCTAGAGCACAGGCTTGATAGTGTGGCGCATGAGCTTAGTTGCTCTACAGCATGTGGGATCTTCCTGGAGCAGGGGTCCAACCCATGTCCCCTGCATTGTCAGGCAGACTCTCAACTACTGGACCACCAGGGAGGCCCATGACCACTTTTGAAAAAACAAATTCCAGAAGAAGTTCTATTTCCAACCATCAACCCCTCTTGCTAAGTATATAGAATTGAGATGTGGAAAATTCATTTTTAAAAAAGAAGATAAGAAAACATTGTAAGAAAACTTTCACAGTAGGAAGACAAGGCAACTTTCTGAATTATTTAGGGAGAAAAATCTACTTTTTATTAAGTTATATGAAGAGGTCATGTTTAAATACCCTTCATCTGATGGCTTTGAATATCCGGTTTACTTACTGAAGTAAAAAAGAAAAAAATTCTTTGATGTTGGGGAAATTTCACAAATGCTAGAGCAATTGAAAGACATGTTCTCATTATTTTCTGTTTTTTTCTGCTGTCTCTATAGTGTATGTCTCAATACGCTAAGGTTAATTATCTAGAATATCTCTTAAAATCTCCAGAGGCCATTGTAGACAATGGGCTGATTATGTATTGTGAAAGTTCATAGGTTTTTTTATCTTTGGAAATAATTGTTTCCTTTTATCCAAATCGCAGTTTATACTCTGAAAAGTCTTGCTACTTATATACTCTAAGATGGGCTTCTCTGGTGGCTCAGACATAAAGAATCAGCCTGCAGTGCAGCAGAGACCCAGGGTTGATCCCTGGGTTGGGAATATCCCCCGGAGAAGGGAATGGCTACAGTACTCTTGCCTGGAGAATTCCATGGACAGAGGAGCCTCGTGGGCTGCAGTCCATGGGGTCACAAAGAGTTGGACATGACTGAGTGACTAACGCTTTCACTTTCATACTCTGAGATGAATAAAAGTTTATTATTGTCATGATAATAGTAACTGTTAAGCTATTAAACTCAAGAATAACACACGTGGAAAATTAATAAGGTTTTTGACTATGGGATTTCAAAGCACTTGTTAAATAAGAAGAAACAACTTTTCATATCTAGAATTTAAATGGAAAATTCCTGATTCAAGTTATATCTATAATGATTTTCACGATAGTATGATGGCAGAAAAAAATTGAAGATGACTACAACAGGAAACTGGTTAAGTATTGATTAAACCAAAATGACCACTCATGATGTAATGCCTCTGAGTAAAACTTATTAGAAACAGTATAATGGAGAAAAAAAATAAACAGTAAAATGGAAGACTGATGGAAAATAGACAAATGAATTTATCATTAGAAGTATAACTGTCAAACGGACTAGATATTTGTTTTGTCTGGGTAGTTTTTCTCTTTTCTAATACAAGGATTTAATGCTGGAAGTGTCCTTCTCAGCTCTGATTTAGCTGCATTCCCATGAATTTTGCTATGTTTTATACTCGCTTTCATTCAGTTCTATGTGTTTTTAAGTTTCCTTTGAGATTTCTTTTCTGACCCATGGATTGTTGAGAACCATGTTGTTTAATTTCCAAGTGTTTGTTAAGAGGGCAGATCTCATGTCAAGTGTTCTTAACACACACACACACACACACACACACACACACACACATGCACACACAGCCAAAGGAATGCAAGGAAACTTTGGGAGGTGTTGGATATGTCCTTTACCTTGATTGTGGTGATGGTGTCAGGGGTCTTTGCCTATGTGAAACTTATCAAACTGTGCACATTAAATTGGTATAATTCTTTGTATATGATTTATACTTTAATAAACCTATTAAACGGAGAAGGCAATAGCAAGCCACTCCAGTACTCTTGCCTAGAAAATCCCATGGATGGAGGAGCCTGGTAGGCTGCAGTCCATGGGGTCGCTAGGAGTCGGACGCGACTGAGCGACTTCACTTTCACTTTTCGCTTTCACACAATGGAGAAGGAAATGGCAACCCACTCCAGTGTTCTTGCCTGGAGAATCCCAGGGACGGGGGAGCCTGTTGGGCTGCCGTCTATGGGGTCGCACAGAGTCGGACACGACTGAAGCGACTTAGCAGCAGCAGCAGCAGCAGCAGCAAACCTATTAAAATTATTTCATTTGAGTCTAATCTACTCCATTCTGTAATGATTCTACTAATTAGTTTCATTCTGATGTTGTTTTACATTGTCTTATTTGCTCATCAGCAACACTGGCATAGTAAAAAATGAGAAAATATTTAAAAGAGCACAAATATTTCTAGGTATTAAACTGACAGATTAATATTTAAGATAAGAGCATTTGCTTCAGATTACTTATAGGAATAATAGATGTAAGTGACTAGATTTGTTGTTATGCCAAAAAGCAGGAAAAATTATTGTCCCAATAATATAGCTCTCTGCCAACTTTAACTTGTTCACCCTTCAAATTAGTTTAATTATTAAGACCATTATTGATTATAGAAACAACTTGACCAAATAATTTATTCAGTAAATATCAGTTCAACAAATATTGACAGATACCCTACCACTCAATATGTTCTAATCTGCTGTAAGAAAAATACTCCTTTTTATGGACTGAATCTTACTATCTGCATTGTTTTTCTGAATCGTTTTCTCATTTGTTCCATTAATAGAGTAATGGCCCATTCAGCCGTAGTCAAGCCTATATAGACTACGAGATCTCACCTTCTTTCCTGGTAGAAAACTGAAGTCTAGTGTCATGGCATTGGTGCCAAAGTGGCAGGTATGTGATCAGGAAGCCTCCCTGACAGCTGGAAGACCTGTGGGTTATAAATACAGTCAACCTTCCCTCTTGAGATCAATGAATTAGGGAAGCTGGAGGGTGTAGCAATTATCACTTAATCTGAATTATTAATTATACAATTGACAAGATTAATTTTTCAGAGGCAGCATCCACACTTATTTATGAGAAAGTTCTAAGGGTGGCTTTAAAATACCACACATTTCTTAACATTGGGGAACTTCGTTCAATTGAAATACAGTCACCTTTAATGTATTTAATAACAGTCTAGATTTTTACAACTATTTGATACAGAAACTTTATAGTTACTATATAATAGATCATTATACAGTATTTATCCCTGGAGCAGGGCATGGCAACCCACTCCAATATTCTTGCCTGGAGAATCCCATGGACAGAGGATCCTGGCAGGCTATGGTTCATAGGGTTGCAAAAAGTTGGACAAGACTGAAGTGACTTAGCATAGCGCAGCACAGCATTTGTATTTCAAAAAGTCGAACTGATTGGAGGTGGAGGAAATACTTACCAGTCAAGATGCAGATGTTATAGGTTTAATACATCTCTCAGACTATCTGAAGCTGGAGAATTCTGGAACCCTAATAAACTATTTCATTTTGTTCTCTTGTGACTCATAAACGAAGACTGGCGTCTCTTTGGGCAGGTTTTAGAATACTATGCAATCAAAGCTTCACAAGGATAACACACTGAACTTCATACTATGGCAGCCCTGGCACCCAAGGGTGGCCCTTGATTGCCAGTGTCCAAACTGATTCTTTAGGTCCAGAATTCTAAGGAAAAAGTTGGCCCAATTAATTGCATCTATATTTCTCATTTCTTTCTTTCTCACTGCCCTTAAACTCAACCAGTCTGTTGAGGTTGATTCCAACCACAATAGGGAACTCAAGATTTACTCCATGCTTTTGAACTGTGGTGTTGGAGAAGACTCTTGAGAGTCCCTTGGACTGCAAGGAGATCCAACTAGTCCATTCTGAAGGAGATCAACCCTGGGATTTCTTTGGAAGGACTTATGCTAAAGCTGAAACTCCAGTACTTTGGCCACCTCATGCGAAGAGTTGACTCATTGGAAAAGACTCTGATGCTGGGAGGGATTGGGGGCAGGAGGAGAAGGGGACGACCGAGGATGAGATGGCTGGATGGCATCACGGACTCGATGGACGTGAGTCTGAGTGAACTCTGGGAGATGGTAATGAACAGGGAGGCCTGGCATGCTGCGATTCATGGGGTCGCAAAGAGTCGGACACAACTGAGCGACTGAACTGAACTGAACCAAAGTCTATCCATAAGAAGCTAAGGACTTGAGGTAAGCCATTATTGAGCTTAGACTTTAGTGCATAATGAATGAATGGGCTAGAAACTGACAAACTGTGTTGTGGTGTAGACTGTGGACATTTATCTTCTATTTGCATTCATCTACATAGATTACTTTTCTTTCTATGCTCCTCTAAGATTCTTTAAGTAGGTCAGCCACTCTCCTATTGGGAGATAGTGCCAAGAAGTTGGAGGATTTCAGCTGTTCATAAACTTTTGATGAGCTAAAACCTAGAAAACTCAGAGACTTACAGGAACCAGCCAGATAATTACTGCTGCTCTGGTAGTGACTCTGGTGAACCCCAAACCGCATTGCATCAATCTAAAAAGAGTGGCTCCTTCTAGGGTTTCCAACAGGCTTTATAGATTAAGGGTGTTTTTCAAGATGTGGGCTTCTCAGTACTAAAACTGGAAATTCCTGGGCAACTGGCATGAGTTGGCCACTCTAGCTTCTACTCAACATAGCCAGCTATTACTATATTTGAACTTCCTTCTTTCTAATTTTCCTTTCTTCATTATGTAAAATCTTCTAATGATGGGAATTACTTCAAATCTGAACAATTACCTGTGGATAAAAATAATGACCAAACTTGGTCCAGGAACCTCCCAATTTGTAATCTCTGTTTAAGAGATGAGAGTGTGGACTGAGGGAGGGAGAGTTAAATAGATGACCTTAGTTTGCTTTTAGTCTGTACCTTAAACCAGAGTCAAAAATTAATCATTGTGGCTCATTTATCCATAATATCTTAACCCGTCGGGCTTCCCTGGTGGCTCAGATGGTAAAGAATCTACCTGCCAATGCAGGAGACCTGGGTTTGATCCATGGGTCAGGAAGATCCTCTGGAGAAGGGAATGGCTACATACTCCAGTGTTCTTGCCTGGAGAATTTCATGGACAGAGGAGCCTGGCGGGCTACAGTCCATGGAGTCAAGAGTCGGACATGACTAAATGACTATAAATGTTCCACGTAAGCTTTAAGGCTGAAACCTAAACTAGTTATAAATTGTGTCATTTTAATAGTTTTTTTTTTTTTTAAATCCTTGTATCTGTATGTACACTCTTTGGGAATCCACCAGAGGTATCTATGAGAAAACAGAATTCAGAGACTCTGTTTATGCTCAAGATTATCATCACAACTAATATTCTAATTATCACAATGCTCTGCATGTTCTTCTGTCCTTTCACCACTGACCCTGTCACTCTTTTCTTTTGGCCATTTTTAACTTGCTTATTTTATCAAAAACAAACACCTTTACATCCTCAGCTTTTTCTTTTTCACAGATCATCCCCTCCACCCACTAGACATAAATAAATTAATACATAGAGCAGTGCCTAGAATGTAATGTGTCAATAAACATTTTAATCACAATCGCAAAAATTATTAACTGAAATCTGACTCTGCTCAGAGGACACACTATTTTGCAATTCTCTCAAAGGGAAGCTTGCTGTTGTCTATAATGCCTCAGCTGTCCTTATGGGGACAAAATGATTGTATTCTCCCAGCTGCCCACTGTTGTTGATAGATCATTATTTTTCTTTCTTCCTGTGAAAACTTGTGTTTTCAGATTCTTACCATTGACGCAAATGCTGTTTTCCCCATCTTTGTCACTTAGTCACAACCCTATTGTCATTGAGGACTGGTGATGCCTCTGCATTTTCCTCCACCCTGAATCCTGTCAGAATCCCAGCAGACTGCATGTCCATGTGAATGAGCCATCCATTATAGCTTCATGCTTTCTGCGCCTTCAGTTTTACTGTGTGCCTCTTCAATGTCATCAAAAGGCTCTCTGAAATCCTAAGTGCCAATATACCACTCTCAGACTACATCCTCCTTTAAAAACCTCTTTTACAAAAGGCACTTGAGCCTTTGCCTTTGCAGAAACAAAAACTACCATGTGGAATTAGCCTTACTTTCCCTCCATTGAACCTTGACAGTTAGATATCTGTCTTTCTACTACCTGACTCAGAGGAAAAGGACCCTGTCACCATCTTGATCAAGCTAAACTTGCCACTTGTGTTTTTATTCTAATCCACACTGTCTAGAACATTTCCAGATCACTTCTTTCCATCCTTTCATTCTGTGTTAGTTCTGGATCCTTACTGTTTGCCTGTCAATCCATTTAAGGATAGCATCTTAAGTCTCTTGCATCTTAAAAAAAAACCCAAAACCCAACAGAAATGCCTCTCTATATCCTCCAGCTATTACCCCACCTCTTCTCATTCCTTCACACCCTAAGTTTTCAAATGCCCTTGTCCAGCATCTTTACTTCCCACATCCTCTTAAGCATTTCATACCTGGGCATTTTCTAGTCACTCTAATGAATAACTTCTGTTTAGCTCACTTATCACACTTGATCCTAGGAGAATCATTTTATTTTCTAACACACTTGCTACTAAGGAGTATTTGACTAACCTTCATTCACTTTTTCCTCCATTGCTTTATGTAGAGAATTTCATGTGTGTGCATGAGTTTTTGTCATTTTTCTGGCCATTTTTCAGCCTCCTTCACTGTATCCTCCATGATTTTTCTCAGTTTTATACTTACTCCTCATACTAACCAATATCCTTGTTATTCTCATTCATAACTACAGCACAGACCACCACCGACATGTGATAACTCAAATCTATACCTGTGTCTCTGACCTCTCTTCTGAATTCTTGATTCATAATGCGCAGTTCTCTGCAGGGCTTCCCAGGTGGCACCAGTGGTAAAAAAAAAAAAAAAAAAAAAATCCACCTGCTAATGCAGGAGATGCAAGAGACGTGGGTTCGATCTCTGGGTCGGGAAGATCCCCTGGAGGAGGAAATGGCAACCTACTCCAGTTGTTTTGCCTAGAGAATCCCATGGACAGAGGAGCCTGGCAGGATGCAGTCCATGAAGTTGCAAATAGCTATACACAACTGAGCACACAGGTGGGAGTGTGGGAAATCTGTCCCTCAGTGTCCTAGAATCCTGCAAAACAACATATACAAAACTGACCTGGTATTTCCCAGACTCTCATCATAGTCCTTATAATTGTCACCAGAATTGATTATTTTTTTCTAGCATTAACCTGAGAATCCTTTAGAATCTTCCTCTTCCAATTTCCCTACATTTAATTAGTACTATGTTCCTGTGAACTAGGAGTCTTGCCTCCTATAGGAATGGCCTGCACTGGTAGCCCAGCCATGCTCATACATTGGTTGGGAGCAGCCCATGGGAAGCACGACCTTGTCATGAATAAAGTGGTGGACCTGGTGGGATAAACACTGGGGCCATTGGTCCATTATACTCTACACACTGCAGGAGATCTGAGGAATACATTTTCATGACTGCCACTTTCCAAATCTTGTCCGTTTAGCCTCCTAATTATCTACATACTTCTTTCTGATCCATTCCTCTGAACATGGTCTCATCATCTTTTGGGGGGGTGGCGATTGGAACACTAACTCTTCTCTCTGCCACCACTCTTGCCTGTTTTTCTCTCTAGTTCATTCTCCAAGGTGCTGACAAAATGCTCCTTTGCACATACAAATCCAACTTGGTAACTCCCAGCAACCAGATTATAATAGCGCAGTGGACACTCAGGGATAAAAGCCAAGCTTCTTAGCATGGGAACAAGAACGTACCAAAATTCTACTGGGCTGGTCCAACTGCATCTGTCAGTGTGACTTCTCCAGAAACTCATAGTGCAATCCACTGACTGAATTTGTAGTCCCTCCAATGCATTTTCCTCAATTCCATGCCTCATGCCTTCACACACACAGTTTCATCTGCCTAAAGTGTCAATTCTTCACTCTCCTGCCTCTCCCTGCCTAACGGCCTTGTTATTCACTGGCACATGGCTTAGTATATTCTTCTAAGCCCACAGTTCTTGCCTTGGCTGTGCAGCGGCTAGAGAGCTTTCAAAGTAAAACAAAACTGAGGCATAAGTACCTAAGATTCTTATTTAGTTAGCCTGGCTTCTTTTTCTTAGCACAGCATTTTTGAGATTCATCCATGTTGTATGTATTAGTAGGCTGCTTAAGTAATTACTGAATTGGTGGTAACTGAAGAGACATGACTTTTTTGAATAATTAGTGAACATATATGCTGTTGAGTTAGAGTAGTTGCTAGAGTTCTTTTGTAATAATCTTACATTGAATGCAATTTGAAAATTAAGTATTTAGATGAATCATTTGAAATAAAAGTTTGGCAACTGTTTAGTGGATAAAACTGGTTGTTTGAATTCAACTAATTTTTTAAAAAAGCCAGTTGTTTCTCTGAATTTTTTTTTTTTAACATTTTAGAAATTTCTCCAAAAAGGTCATGTACAGAAGACAACTAATGACTACTGATTCTATTTCCTTCACAAAGGGAAAAAGAATAAAAGCCATATATTCACAAAAGTTGGCTCCTAGGAGTGTCTGAATTCTTATTCTGAATAAGAAAGTTCTGAGGCAGTGGACTTGGCTTTGCCTCCTGGGGGCCAGCTTTCAGCTAGATTTGGGCGCTGGAACCAAGAAAAACATGGCAAACAAGGTGGCCTCCCCCCACCCCCCAGCAGAAGGTAGGCAGCCTGCTTCACGGAAGCATGGCTTGCAAGGGCCTAAGCAGAGAGTCAGGACCCAGGTATGTTCGTGAGGAAAGGGAGGGCAGCAGAAGCCACGTCAGAATGGAGGAAAAAGGAGAGCCGCTGGGGCCATGGCTACAGGCTCTTCATAGACAACTGTGTTTTGACTGTGAGTGGGTTGTGAGTTGGGAATAGCTTCAAACTGGTTCAGCTATTCCCGTGGAAAAAAATTTTTTTAAAAACTGAAACGGTAGCGACAACCAGAAACATAACTAAATGTCAGTTTCTTGAGTTGAATGCAAGGACTACTCATATCTGAAACGTTTAGTAGACTATCAGAGAAATGTTTGAACCACGAGGGGAAAATAGTCTTAAAAGCAGCTACACAGAAGATGCAAGTTACCTGCAAAAGAAAGAGACTATCCTGCTTCGGTTTTCTCTTTGTAAAAATGAAGGGCAACAGGGACAGAGCAGCGTCCACGTCATCATGAAGGGAGAGGCTGTACGCAGCACAGTTCTTGTTTATGTACGGTACCAGGAGAGATTTTGAAATATGCAAAGATTCCAGAAACATTTCACTCACTTATACTAATGCAAAGGAAATTACTTGAAGATGTGTGTAGCCAACTGAAAGATGTCTAAAATGTAAAACTTTCTGAGAAAGTTATGCTATAAAAGATTGATGATAAGCATCAGTATCAGTTAAAATAGAAGTAGGTCAACAAATCTATAGCAGACCACACAAGAAAAGATAATTTGTATAGGTCACACCCTTTTTACAGTGCAAAATCCAAGCCATAACAAAAAACCTTTGCATAAAGAGCCTCCCCTTCAGTGTGTCAAATGCCTTATAAAAATTACATCCTGTCATCCAATAATCCTTTCCCTGAGCTAGCCTAAGAAACCATCTGAGATACAGACAATATAGACACAAGGATGTTCCTCAAATCATTTCTTGTTATAGTGAGATTCTGAAATGAAATATTCAGCTGTCATTGAACGGGTACTCAATTACATGTGCATTTGAAATAAGTGGAGAAAAAATTATAAGGCCGAGTATGGTGCGATTTAGGCAAGCATTTGATCACAAAGGATATTGACAGTGGATATTTCCAGGCTTGTAAACTGCTGAGCCAGCTTACATACTTCCCTGGGCAAGGCCATCCCGCTTTCATACCTAAACTCTCTACTCTGGAAAGGAGTATGCAACAATCCTTTCTGTTTTTCCTAATGGTTAATTTAAACCCTACTTGTAAAATTCTCCCCCCAAATGAACTCAGATTTGTTCCAGTGTTCATTATTTTCCACCCAATTATATACATCCAATCCATCTAGAAGGATATCCAAATAAATTGTTATGATTTCTTTGATCCCAAAGTCTTCACAGAGAATTCCAGAAACAAGGGATGGAAGAGTGCTGGCACACAAATATTTATTTATGTCCAAAAAGTATTTATTGAAAATTATTTGAATATATCTGATGAAGAGAATACAGTGTCAGGAAAGTTTTGAGAAGTTCCAGAACTGGTGTGGAAAACTAAATGATTGTTCAGCAAATGTTCACACACTGCCTAGTGCTCCCACCTCTTTGGGAGGAATGTCTTCTCTGTACCGTGGATAATGGGTTTGTCATGTTTTGGCTGATTGTATATTGGTGAGATGACTGGCAGAGATTTGAAATGTGCTTGTGAGATTGGATGTAGCCTTTTGACTTTTGCTGCAAAAGTAAAATGCTTGGGTAGCCAGCCCAGGAGCAATGAGAGATCCATAAAGTAGATCTGGATCTATCCTACAATTTGGCACCCAGCACAGCGAACCCAGTCCAGACCAACAAAATTCTAACAACTTGAAGATATGTGAGCAGAAAATACATTCTTGTTGGTGTAGGTCACTGAATTTTGGGACTCAGTGCTTTCTTATGCAGCATATAGTGGCAGCAGCAAACTGATAAATTTCTGTCTGTAAATTTGGAGACAAATCAGTGAATTATTATTATTTTTAATATAAATGTATTTATTTTAATTGGAGGCTAATTACTTTACAATACTGTATTGGTTTTGCCATACATCAACATGAATCCGCCACGGGTGTACACATGTTCTCCAACCTGAACCCCCCTCCCACCTCTCTCCCCATACCATCCCTCTGGGTCATCCCAATGCACCAGCCCAGAGTACCATGTATCATGCATTGAACCTGGACTGGCGCAAATCAGTGAATTAAACAATATGTTGTGAAAAATGTTAGTACTTGTCAAAGATGAATGTAAAATATGAAAGACTGTAATGTTACTCAGGACAAAAAAAATACAAAAGTAATAGTTAAGTATATTCAGAAGCTAAACTCATGAGAGAAGGAGAATAGAGGAAATTTTAAAAAAGAGAGATTATTCAGAATCTTAGAACCATCAGCAGCTGAGGGCTAAAACACTTGGACTAAAACCTTCTAAAAGTTGGAAGGAAGTGGAGTAATACACATGGTTTATATTTTGACCCAGTTATTTTATTTATTTGGGCCTCTGCTTTATCTTCTAGAAAAGCAGAGAATAGCAGTGGGTAAGCTGTTTCAGCATTAAAGCTTGATAAGCCTTTGAGATCATTTTAAATCTCTTTAGTAAAATAAGCTTAGAAAAGTATGCATCAGAGATTTTAGGGAAATTAAATTTTCACTATTTTGGTAAACCTGACTTTTTATAGTTATTCCTTATTCAGATTATTAAATAGGACACTCATAATTCAACAAGAAATCAATTCAATAAGTAAATGAAGTTCCAGCTTAATGTAAAAACTGATTTGAACAGATTACAGTTTTTGAGTTAGCGATGTTTAATGCAATTACATCCATTTTCTTTTAAATTACTTCTCTGCTAAATGTTATTTCAATATTTTAAGATACCTTTTACATATTTCTAATTTCCCATATTAAAGAAACAATTTCTCTTTCAACATTCTCTAAGTGAAAATACACTGAATAAGACATTTTCATTTTGAAAATCATAAAAGCAGCTGAAAAACAGAAATTTCTATCAGCTTTTATCCAAATGATCACTCAGTCACAAATTTTTTATTAATTTTGTGCTGGTACACAAGTAAGGGGGTTTCCCTTGTGGCTCAGCTGGCAAAGAATCTGCCTGCAATGTGGGAGATCTGGGTTTGATCCCTGGGTTGGGAAGATCCCCTGGAGAAGGGAAAGGCTACCTGCTCCAGTATTCTGGCCTGGAAAATTCCATGGACTGTATAGTCATGGACTCGAAGAGAGTTGGACATGACTGAGCAACTTTCAGTTTCACATAAGTAAGGGTTTAGGGATAATAAAGATTCTAACAGATTTGGAAGGTCACCTAGTTGATAAGACTGAAACTATCTAATCTATTGAAGAGTAGCATAAACATAAGCTTGAGAAATTTATGACATGACATAAATCATATAAATATGACAAAAGTGCCTTGCATTCTAATAACTATTTGCTTTCAAATGCTACCTGATAAATGGATAGGGCTTTCTCCATATACAATTACCTTTTGTGAAGAATACGTATGAGAAGTGCAAAGCCTAAGTTAGATAGGTCTATGAACCACTAATTGGATTTTAACAAAAGTAGTGATGAGCATCAAAGTTCATTACTTTCTACTGAGGTTAAAATTTAATTAACAATGATAAATAATTTTAAGAATTTAAGTATTGCCCAAACCCCAAACTTGTTTGGGGGTTTAAGTGTATTTTTCTTAAACATTCTTGTTTGTTGTTTAAGTGTATTTTTCATAGCAGAGAGTATCAGAAAGAACATTGAACTCATCCAGTGATGCTTACCCATAACTTCAATCATATTCATAGCCTCACACTATTTCTGTTTTGCTGACCTATGCATAAGAAACATGACTTTTAATTTTTATTTCTATAAGCATAATTTTCATTTTTTAAAACCTTTGGTTAATCCCATTTACTCTTTATATTTAAAGAGGATCATCAGTCGCAAACTATTTGGTGGTTGTTGTATTTCATAATTTATTTATGTACTGTTCCAAGATGGAAAACCAGGAACAATTTTTAATCATAAATTAGGGGGGAAAGTATTTAACACAGTTTCATGATTCAGAATCACTTGGTATTTTAAAGAGTAAAATGATGGCTTCAATGTGGGCAATACAAATGAGATCTTTGCATTTACATAATAGAAATTAAAATTGTAAAATAAAATTTAGAAGGAAAAACAAAATTCGTGGCTAGGCAAAGAACTCTATTTCACCAAAAATCTTTCAACAAGTAAGTTTTATATGGGTGAACAGCAGACAGTTGTTAGCAGTTACATAGGAAAACTAAATTAAAAACACATGAAATATGCTCTCTTCTAAAGTCTTAAGGAGCTAAAGTTGTAGCTCTAATGTCAGAGCATTGTGATCCATGGGAATTTAAAATGATATACCATGTGTTTTAGCAATGTTCACAACACTATTTTTAAAGAAAACAAAAACTTTACTTTATTCTGAACTGTCCAGGGGATATTTGAATTCATAGAAAATTATCTCAAAGTAAGCATGGGAGATGAAAAGCAGCAAGATAGTTGCTCTTCTCAAGTGTATATTGATTGCTGAGTATTTGGGGAAGAGAGGGAGGAAGAATAAAAAATGTATATAAGTAACTACAATAAAGACTAGTAAAATGTGCCATCAGAATAAAAAATAATTCTATCCATGTTAAAAAGGGGGAAAGAGTGGGGAGGAGAAAGAGGATAGATAAATTCATTGATTAAATATTTATTGATAGTCTCCCATATACCAGATGTTATGCAAGGCTCTTAACCAACCATAAAAATAAATACAATTTCTACTCCTCAGGGCTTAAAATCCAGAAAGAACGATAAGACAGAAAATGTGCCCACAGCCAGCCATCTGTGAGTTCAAGAAGAGCAAGGACTGTATTTTGTTTGTTGTGGCATCCTAAGCGGTGAGTGAATGCTCACTAGATGCTTAATTCACATTTCTAAAGAATCAATTAGTCATCCGCACATAGACAACTTAAAGCTAAGCATGACTTTTTTTTTTTCCTATTTAATCTTCACAACTCTGAGGAAGCAACTGTCAAATAATGAAAATGAGGGTTGGAGAAACTAGGAAAGTTGCCCAAAGTTACACAGCTAGTATATGGTAGTGTGTATCCAGAAGGCTTTTAATCATTTATTTTCTTATTATTTTATTGAGTGATACAACTTGCAAAAAGATATAGCTAAATTGTTGTACGGGTTAAAGAAGGAATTATTCCAACTACAGAAATCAATAGAGGCATAAGAGTATAGATGGTTGCCCTGGACACCATGGAATGGAGAGAATTCTGAGAGATGGTGGCAAAATCCAGAACCATATTTTCTGGTAACCATTCGTTAACATCAAATAAAATTAAGAATTAAATTCCTCAGTTGCACTAGCCACATGCCAAGGGTTCAATAACTATATGTGGCTTCTGGCTACCATATTGGTCAGCACAGACTTATAGAGTTTTTCTATCCTTACAGAAAGTTCTATGAAAGAGAGCTATTCTGGACAGAGGAAGTAAGTAAGTAAGTGTTAGTCACCCAGTCGTCCCCAACTCTGCAACCCCATTGACTGCAGCCCACCAGGCTCTTCTGTCCATGAGATTTTCCAGGCAAGGATACTTGAGTGGGTTGGCATTTCCTTTTCCAGGGGATCTTCCAGACCCAGGGATTGAACCCGGATCTCCTGCACTGCAGGCAGATTCTTTACCGACTGAGCTACAAAGGAAGCCATTCTGGAAAGAAGGGACTATGAAAAGAGAGAAAGCAGCAAGGAAACAAAGTTCAGGTCTGTTCAGAGATCAGGGTGTTGAACTTGGTGACAGCATAAAGTCCTTGCTATTATGTAGGACATGATAAGTAAGTGCCAGATTATTTTTGATGATGTTAAATGCTAGCAAGTAGAATTTATGTGAACATGGAATGCACTGAGAAACATGGAGGATTTCTCATTAAGGAATTATGTTATGGATGGGCTTCCCCGGTGGCACTAGCAGTAAAGAACATGCCTGCCAATGCAGGAGTCATAAGAGATGGTGGTTTGATCCTTCCCCTGGAGGAAGGCATGGCAACCCACTCCAGTATTCTTGCCTGGAGAATCCCATGGACAGAGGAGCCTGGAGGGCTACAGTCCATGGGCTTGCAAAGACTAGGACACAACTGATGTGACAGCATGTGTGCACAATCTGTTCTCTAAGTGGTTCATAGGACAATGAAATAGTGAGAGCTGATGGTTGGAAAACTGGCCATGATGTTGTTGAGCTTGGGAAAGGAAAAGCTGAAAAGGATGTGAGAAATTTAAGTTAGAACCTCTATGACTTGATATCCTGAGGAGAAAGAGAAAAAGAAGGTTGAATAACTAGGAGAATGGTGTCATAACTGGGAGAACGGTGTCAGAATGGGAGAATATTGTCAGAAATGAAGAAGTCTGGAAAAGGATGGGATTTGTTTCAAAGGGAAAAAAAAAACTAAGTGTAGTTTTGAACATGTTGAATTTAAGCTTCTTTTGAGACATTTATTTGCAAATTTCCATGAAGCACTAGAGAAATTTTCCAAATCCTTTCTTTATTTTCACAGAAAAATCAATGGCTGGTCTATGGAGATGAGATAGATGGGGGAAACAAGGAAATCATCACCAGCATGAGAACCAATGTCCAAAATGTGAGGAGTGAAGTCCAAAAAGGTGCCAAAGTCAAGAATAGCGGATATGAAAGTTGAAGTAAAAAGCCAAGAGTTGGGGCTATGACTGATGTAGTCTAATTTGTCTGTTACAGTTTTGGAATATTGTGCACTTTCTTAGCCCTGTTGGTTTAACATGATTCCCCAGAGAGACTACTACTAGAAAAGTTCCTAAAGGTTTCAATTTCACACTGTTCGCTAACATCTTAGATATTTATGATTGTATGACAGTGACTTCGCTGTGTATAAAATGTTATCAGAAATTTGTGTGGGATTTTTCTAAATTTTTTCAATGGACTTTTATACATGATACAAACTGTGGTTGTGTTTCATTGAAGTAGAAAGCCTCATAAGGGTTGTAAACTATCAATCCTGTTGTTTCAAATATCACAGATAATCATGAGAATTTTTTTCATCTTAATATTAATAGATTCCAAGATCCCTGGAGTGATTCTCTTTCACAAGAATTTTTCTATTCACCATTTAGATTTTGTTAGTGTAATTGGTGGTAGAAGGAAAGAACCAGCTGTGAAATTTAAAAGGGAAAACAGAACACAGATGGTAAGATAAAGTTCTATGTATTTGTCTAACTTCATGAATAGAGACAGGAAGAGATAAAGATCTTTCTATCTTTCTAAAGATAATTAAGTCTTTGTCACAAACGAAGACAAGGTACTTTTGACAACCAAGATTTCAGGGAAAAAATAATGTAACATAAAAGGATGCGTACTAACCCAGAATTTTGAAGTTTTACACAGTGGATTCCTGAACATAAGGCAAGTGTTCTAATAGACCTCACTCTGTATGACTGAATATATAAATGCTGATTTTGTTCAGTGAGTTACTTGTTTAAAAACGTTAAATGCTTGTAATTTGTACACTTCCCAAGGCTGTAATTACTAAAAAGCCATTGAAAGTCCTTCAGTTAGGGAATTTTTAATGAGTTAATCCTTGATCCTCCTTGAGATATCTTGAATTCAAAAGGAAGGATGCAGGTGCAAAAAACCACAAGAGAGGCGAACTGAATAACCTCTAGTAGAATCAGGGTTGAAATGCAGACCTCCCAAACCTCAGTGGCAGTGTACATTAGTCAGAAAAGCAAAATGGACTTGACAGCAACGGGAAGAGAATTAATATGAAGAGGAAACTGTGATGGTATTGAGAGGTTAGTCATTAGCTATAGCAATTAACTGCAATTACCATTACTTACAAAAGCATAAGATATTTTACCCAAGCAACTATTATTCAGTAAAAGATAATGGGCTTCCCTGGTGGCTCAGAGGTTAAAGCGTCTGCCTCCAATGCAGGAGACCCGGGTTCGATCCCTGGGTCGGGAAGATCCCCTGGAGAAGGAAATGGCAATCCACTCCAGTATTCTTGCCTGGAGAATCCCATTGACAGAGAAGCCTGGTAGATTACAGTCCACGGGATCGCAAAGAGTCGGACACGACTGAGCGACTTCACCTCACCTCACCTCACCTCAAAAGATAATCATTTCTCGTGATTATGTTTTGTGATAGGTTGTGTGCCATAGATCAGCTAAGACAAAGTGAGAGTAATTGTCTCAGCAGCTGTATTTCAAAACATATACCTTCTGCCTCAAGATTAGTGTTGACAGCATCTATCCAATCCCAAACATCCAAAGGAAAGGTGAATGCATTTAACTCTCATCCCAATATGCTGTGTACACAATGTCAAAAATATAGGTGCCTGAAAAGACTGTTTTTCACTTAAATAATGGAGAAACTGGAATTCTACCATTAATCTTTTGATCTGAATTTGGATTTTCCACTTCTAACCTTAATTCTAGCAATACAGTTAAGACAGGAAACAAGAATTTACAGAATTTCTCTAACGTGAACTGTATTTTTCCATTAGCACAACACGTATTTGAAAGTTTTTCTTGACTGCACGTAGTTATTTTTGAATATGCCATAAAAACAAAGATGAACAAAACAATAGCAAGGTGGAGTTAGACGAGAGTTTCTATGTAATGGACCAAATTATGGAGAATATATTGTAAGCTTTCTACAAAAAATTCAGAAACAATTTTTGGACTTGTATTATCTATTTTACCTGCTTTAAGTAAATAAGTGAATTATGCATCAATTGACACATCTTAAAATGCTTCCACAGCATTTTGTGTACTTGATTCACACTGCCACTGCCATCGAAGGGCTGTTGCTCAACCTGGTCTAAGCAAGGATAAAATATCATTGCATGATTTTTTTCTTGACTCAGGTGAAAAGCTCAAAATGAGTTTACTGGAGGCCAGGAGAAAATGAAAGGGAAACAACTCCAGAGAACCAGCTGATGTGAAGCCTATCCCCATACTTTGGGTCCTCCAGGAAAAAACAAAAAAAAAGGTGTCAGGGGGATTCTGGCTTTTCAATACTTCTACTTTCCCCTTCTCACTTTTTCTAGGATCCCACAGGATATAACCTGGCCAAGTTCCTCATTGCATTTAGAATGGAAGAGAGGGAGGCAGTAATACTTAAAAGAGACAATAAGTAATCTGAAAGAAGAAAACAACAGTACGCTCAACATGGGCACCAAGACTTAGTAGTTTTATGTGGTCTAGGTCAGTGGTCAGCAAACTATGGCCCTTGGGCCAAATTACCCAACTGCCTGTAAGGCATAGTTCAGGCCGAGGCAGAAAAGAAGGAGAGACGACCTCAATGGAAGTAGGTTACCTTTATTCAGGCAAGGAGTGACAGTCAGCCTAATGACCAGGCTGAGTGCAAGAGGGATCAGGGAGGCTTCATATTTAAAGGGAGGTTTGTGGAAGCGATAAGGGAAACGTTAGTCAGGTGGGGTGTTTGGGGTATTCTTTCGTTGGGATGGCATTTGTAGTTGGGCAGGGGATGATAAATCCCCTGGCCAGAAGGTGATAAGTCTCAGTTAGATACAACCTGCCTGGAGCATCAGAGCGAGACCTAGATTTCGGTTTTGTTTTCTCCGAAGTTAGATGATTCAGCAAGGGCCTTTGTCACTGTTGTTTTCTTTTCTAGGCCCAAAGACTCCTTCATTCCAGACCCTGAAATCATAAAAAATGGGGGAAAGGGCGCCGTATCTCTCTGGCTACTACCTGCTCGATAGGGGCGACAGTTTTGGGACTGGAATGGAGGATCGTCCTAGGGCCCAGGGTCTCCTTTTCCTGAGCTTGGGATGAGGCTCTTGAGAAGAAGAATGGTCTTGACCTGGTCTCAAGAGATAGTCCGAGTCAGTTCTTGGAGAAACCTTTGAAAGAGATTGAATAGACAGGGTTCAAATAAGAGGAATAAAATTATAAGTACCAATGGTCCCAGGAAAGGGAGCAACAAGGGAGGGCCTGTTGGAACGGGTTTGGGGGACTGTAAAGGCTTTGTAACTCTTTTCTGTAGTGTTCAATTCTAAGTTCTTTGACTCTGCCCTGGACTATGCCCTTTTCATTAACAAAATAGCAGCAGTCCTCTCCTAGGAAAACGCAGGTCCCTCCCCTTTTCACGGTGAAAAGTCCAGGGCTCGCCTATTTTGTAGGACCACAGAAACTAATGAGTTAATTTGTCTTTGGACTGAAACGAAGGACTCCACTACCTGCTCCACGTCTTCATTAAGTTCTTGGGACAGCTTGTAGCAGAAATGGGCCGAGGTCAAGATGCCCCCAATCCTGGTGCCTAGGGCTGCTGCTAGGCCGGTACCAATCAGGAGGGGGGCTATGACAGCTCATATTTTCCTGTGGGAAAGTTCCCCTTGGGGGTAGACTATTTCCTCTACCTCTTCTTGAGGAATGTTAGTCCCAGGGTCAGGAAGACAAAGATGCAAGGTCCAAGGAGGTCCAGGGGGAGATATGAATATGCATAGGTCCTACAGAGAAAGAAGAGTCTTGGATTGGTGCAATTATTTGTGCTGTTCCAGAGAACCCATGGAGAAGGCAATGACACTCCACTTCAGTACTCTTGTCTGGAAAATCCCATGGAAGGAGGAGCCTGGTAGGCTGCTGTCCATGGGGTCCGCAAAGAGTCAGACACGACTGAGTGACTTCACTTTCACTTTTCACTTTCATGCATTGGAGAAGGGAATGGCAACCCACTCCAGTGTTCTAGCCTGGAGAATCCCAGGGATGGCGGAGCCTGGTGGGCTGCCATCTCTGGGGTCGCACAGAGTAGAACATGACTGAAGCGACTTAGCAGCAGCAGGAGCAGAGAACCCAAGTGGAACAGAAGGAGGGAGTGGAGTTTGTAAGACCAGTGTAGTTGGGACTAGAGTAGTTGATACAGGTTAGGTTTGAAGAGGCTGAGAGTAGGACATTGTCAGAGACTGGCCCAATGAGTTGTGTAGTTTTTTGTTGGGAAGGGGAGGTATAGTTGCCCTGTGACAGCCAAGTTGAGGGTAAGGGAATTGCTATGTGTGGTGAGGGAGACAGTGACATGCATATCCAACACTGGGATGTGTGTTGTGTGTAAAAAGAAGAGTTGAGAAGATGGATAAGGTGTTGGTTGCCAGAGGGAGGTTTTAGGAGAGGCCATAATTGGGAAAGGAGGTCTAGGCATTTGTAAGGTTCAGGGGTTGCCTGTAACCAGGAAATTATGTTCTTTATGACTTGTTCTTGTTTCTTTTCCCGATCTTGATCTAGTACCCCCCCCCCACCATCTGAGTACCCCCAGTGGGTAATGGGATAGAAACATATGTTTCTTCGATTTGGCTTATGGCAGGTGCTCATGAAACTCATCTTTTGTACTTTAACAATGAGTAGGGATTTGGACTCCCCCCCACTGAGGTTCATGGTGCATGGTCTTGGAGCCATATTATAATACGCGGAATGAACATAAGAATAAATGTCTGAGCAGGGGCAGGGAGTAGCCAGAAGGCTGGGGAGTGCAGAAGATAAGGAACGAGGGAGTCATGGGGCTGATGGCAGTGTGGAGGAAGTAGCACCCTAGGAGTAGAACACAGCTAACAACGAAGGTGATACTGATGAAAAGATGAAGGAGAGGTGACCAGTCCTGAGGGGAGACGGTTACTAGGCCTATAGCAAGGTTTAAATTAAGAGTGCAGTTATAGTTAGAGAGATGGAGAGAGGCCAGTCAGGGCGAGGGGCAGAAGGCCCCAAGTTGGTGGTTGCTTGAATCTGAGGAGGAATAGTCTTCATTAGGATGTAGAATGGTGTAGAGAATGAGAGTAAAGAAATCAATTTTATCTGGAGTCAGGTCATAGAAGTTTCCCTGAAGCCTTGAGACATCAGTTGAGACATCAGTTTGGTCAGGTCTTTGAAGGAGGTTCCTGTATGGGCGCTGGCCCAGAGGTCTTGTAGTAGTTGGGTCAGGAACACTTGCAGGTTGAAGAGAGTCCAGGTCATGAGGTGTCTTCTTGGATGGTTGACAGGGGTTGTCGCCGGGTGAATTTTAAGGAGGTGGGTCCTGTGAGGGAGACCTGATAGGGGTCAGTTAAGGAGGGCAGCACAGGATTGGAGGGGATCCATTTTTAGGTGAGAGAGGTGTACCCAGGAGGTGACTTTTTCAAGTTTAGCTGTAGTTGGGGTAAGGAGGATAATTTTGAATGGTCCCTGCCACTTTGGGGTTAGGTCACCCTGGGAATTATCAGACAGATAGACCATGTCCGCAATTTGTAAAGAGGGCAGGGAGGCTTGGGGGTCAGGAGCAGGCAAGTTGTGGTTGATGTATTTCCAGAGGGCATTGCAGAGTTCTGCCAGCAGAGGGGAATGGAGGAAGCTTGGTATGGGAGGAGATTCAGGGGGTAGTCCAGGAGGGAGCATCGGGCTCCATGTATGGGTACTGTATGGGGCTCCATACATTACCACAAAGGAGCTTGGCCCTAGGGGCTTTCTGGGCAAAGCCCATAAGAACTGTACAAAAAAGATCTTTACGACCTGGATAATCACAATGGTGTGATCACTCATCTAGATCCAGACATCCTGGAATGTGAAGTCAAGTGGGCCTTTGAAAGCATCACTATGAACAAAGCTAGTGGAGGTGATGGAATTCCAGTTGAGCTGTTTCAAATCCTGAAAGATGATGCTGTGAAAGTGCTGCACTCAATATGCCAGCAAATTTGGAAAACTCAGCAGTGGCTACAGGACTGGAAAAGGGCAGTTTTCATTCCAATCCCAAAGAAAGGCAATGCCAAAGAATGCTCAAACTACCGCACAATTGCACTCATCTCACACACTAGTAAAGTAATGCTCAAAATCCTCCAAGCCAGGCTTCAGCAATATGTGAATCGTGAACTCTTTGGGGGCAGGAGGAGAAGGGATCGACAGAGGATGAGATGGCTGGATGGCATCACTGACTCGATGGACGTGAGTCTGAGTGAACTCCTGGAGTTGGTGATGGACAGGGAGGCCTGGCGTGCTGCGATTTCTGGGGTCGCAAAGAGTTGGACACGACTGAGCAACTGAACTGAATCAGGTAAATCAGCTTTGAGTTCTTCTGATTTATGATTTCAGCTGTTTATAAATTAAAATTCATTAGAATGGGATGAATTTGTATATTGTACAATCAGATTTAACTCTCTAAATGCCAGTTGCATAATATTAATCTTTATAAAAGACTTGTCTGGTGGTGAAGAGAATAATATTTAGAAGAAGACTGTGTGGATTTGAATCCCTGCTCCTCATATATTAACAGTGAAATCTTGGCCAAGTCATGCCTAATATGCCTCCGCTTTTTCCATCTGTAAAATGAGCATATTAAAAATACTTGCTTCACAAAATATTGTACCAAATAGTTAATATATGTAAGACCCTTAAAACAACACCCATTACAAGATAAGAGCTATAAAGTCTCACCTTACATTGTTATAGGTCTGCCTCATATTACACACAGCTGGAGGCCAGTATGTATGCAGTAAATGCAGGAAAAAAGCTTGCAAGAAGTTAAAAGTTTGATAGAAATAAAATAAAAATCTTATAAGATATACTTTAAAAAAAAACTCTTAAGATTTAAAGAAAGTGCTCAGCTACCAAAAGAGTACTATATCTAATAACCCAAATAACTTATTAAGATTAAAAATTCCTTCCCTCAACTGTTTATTCACTAAAAAGCTTTTCTTTAAGTTGTTAAAATTTTCACACTTAAAATTCATGAAGACTAAGTTAAACTGACTGGAGAGTTTCTATCATATTATAAGGCCTGTGGTATGAAAAATAACTGAGAGGACTTTAAATAAAGCAGTGGATAATATCCAAACTTTTAATTAGCTGTGATAATTGGGCAATGTACCCTGGATAATTAATGTTCACAGAAAATTCTAAAAGCTTATTATTTAAGTCTCTCCTATTTCCAAGTTTTAAAATATATTTTTGGTTGGAACTGCAAGCTAAAAACAAAGATACAGATTTTCTCTGTTTTGTATTTTTCTACCATAATTTTTATTAGCAAAGATAAAGATGGGCAGGAATTAAGGACTTCATGGTCTAGTGGCTAAGATGTTGCCTTCTCAGTTTGGTGGGCCTGGGTTGCATCCCTAGTTGGGGAACTAGACCCCACATGTCACAACTAAGACCTGGAGCAGACAAGTAAATAAATACATAAAAATAAGTATAAAAAAACGAATGACCAGGAAGTAAAGCTATGTGAGGTTTCAGTGGTCTGTAATGATTGAATAATCTGTGAAATAAATTCAAATAGTTTCTGAAAACAAAGTTTGGGCTGATACAGACCTTAGTATGAGTCTGAAAGTGAAAGTGAAGTCACTCAGTTGTGTCCGGCTCTTTGCGACCCCATTGTCTGTAGCTTACCAGGCTCCTCTGTCCATGGGATTTTCCAGGCCGTAGTACTGGAGTGGATTGCCATTTCCTTCTCCAGGGGATCTTCTCGACCCAGGGATCAAACCCAGGTCTCCTGCATTGTAGACAGACGCTTTACCGTCTAAGCCACCAGACAGTCAGTATGAGTCTAGACTATGTCACTTATAAATTATTTCATTTTGCACAAATTATTCAAACACTGTCAGCCTCAGTTTCCTCCTCTGTCAAAGTGAGATAGGAGTATTTACTTCTATGATTTTTGAGATTTAAATTAGATGACACAGAAGAATACATAGTACATTTCTTGGCATAAATAGTTTGATAAATGTGAGCTGCTAATGGTGGTGGTGATGATGATGATGGTGATGATGGCTCCACTTACATTTTGGTCTTTAGTCACTGATAGGTTTCCTTATTCTAATGTTTCTTTTCTACTTCTGTAAGTATTCTTTCTCCTTTTTAGGACCTTTCTTTATGTACCTCTTTCTTCAAGGGTTATGATTGTTTATTAAGATCTTTACATAGGAATTGAGATATGGGTAAAAACATACAGTAGTTGCTCAACAACTTGTTTCAAATTTTGTAGTGTTTTACACATCTCTGAAGTGAAGTGAAGTTGCTCAGTCGTGTCCGACTCTTTGCAACCCCATGAACTGTAGCCTACCAGGCTCCTCAGTCCTGGAATTTTCCAGGCAAGAATACTGGAGTGGGTTGTCATTTCCTTCTTCAGGGGATCTTCCCAACCCAGGGATGGAACCCTGGTCTTCCACATTGTAGGCAGACGCTTTGCCATCTGAACCACCAGGAATATGTAGAATCTGTATAGGAATTCGGAGAAGGCAATGGCACCCCACTCCAGTACTCTTGCCTGGAAAATACCACGGATGGAGAAGCCTGGTGGGCTGCCATCCATGGGGTCGCTAAGAGTCTGACACAACTGAGTGACTTCACTTTCACTTTCACGCATTGGAGAAGGAAATGGCAACGCACTCCAGTGTTCTTGCCTGGAGAATCCCAGGATTGGGGGAGCCTGGTGGCTGCCGTCTATGGGGTCGCATAGAGTCGGACACAACTGAAGTGACTTAGTGGCAGCAGCAGCAGTATAGGAATTTGAGGAAGACACAAAATATTTCTAAGACATAGTTTCCTGTAAGGTTAAAGTCTCTTAGAATTTGGGATCTGTGACACAGGAGAACTTCTGGCCAGGGGTTTCTTATGACACAGAGCTGTAGATACATCTGGTAGGGGTGAGATAAGTAGTCTTCAAGAGTAGACAGAAGGTAACTGCAATTTATTGGATGCCACTCTATGTACCTGGATGACAGCAGGTAAAGAATCTGCCTGCAATACAGGAGACACAACAGACGTGGGTTCAATATCTGGGTTGGGAAGATCCCCTGAAGGAGGGCATGGCAACCCACTCCAGTATTCTCCCCTGAAAAATGCCATGGACAGAGAAACCTAATAAGCTACAGTCCATAGGGTTGCAAAGAGTCAGACTGGACTAAACACAAACACTCTATGTACCCCTTTTAAGTAAATATCCCTCAAAGATCTACCTGGTTTCCATTTAGCTTCTCATGATACAATCTCTCCCATGCATGCATTCATGCTCAGTTGCCATAGTCATGTTCGACTCTTTGCAACCCAATGGAACATAGCCCTCCAGGTTCCTCTGTTCATGGGATTCTCCAGGCATAAAAAAAGGTATCTAAAATTTTTTACATCTTTAGATATATATATTTTTTCAGATGGTTCAAAGGCCCTCTCTCTGGCCCTGACTTATCTCCAAGTCTCCAGTCTGACAGGCAAACTTCAGGGAGATGTCCCACCATTACTGCAACCAGTGAAGTGCTGGTAAACTGGCTCTCAGAAACGTTATTTATGGAGTTCTCTGGTGGTCCATTAGTTAAGACTCCACCTGACAATGCAGGGGACACATCTCTGATTCCTGGTCTGTGAAAATCCCACATGCCTCAGGGTAACGAAGCCTATGAGCCTCAACCACTGAGCCTGCGCTCTAGAGTTCATGCTCTGCAACAAGAGAAGCCGTTGCAATGAGAATCCCATACAACTGCAACTGGAGAGAAGACCCTGCTCACCAAAACTAGAGAAACCACACACACAGCAACGAAGACCCAGCAGCCAAGACCTAGTGCTGCCAAAATAAAGAAATAAATAATTTAAAAAGTTACTTGTAAGCATTTGTCAGTTTCTATAGTGTAAATACTTTCAACACGGCCTGTTTCCTAGCTTAACATTACTCAATGCAGACTTGAAAGGAGATGTGCACACTCTCTACAGCGCAGCACCGGACTTTCCCTAACTTGTAATGCCCCAAACCAAATTCATCATCTTTGCTCCAGTCCCAGTTAACAGCACTTCACTCACCAGTATATCCAGGCTAGAAACGTAAGAGTCAGCCTCAGTGGAATAGGCGGTATTCCTCAGTTGTCTCCTGCTTACCCCTGGGCCTTTGCTGGTGCTGCTGCCTCAGGCTACACTGTTTTGTGTGTTCACAGCTCTAAGTCTGAGCTCAGACATGGAATCTGTTGAGAAGCCTTCCTTACTTGACTCTCCAGTTGGAAGTAGTCACTTTTTCCTCTGTAATCATGCTAAGTATTTTTTCTTTAAATAGAAACATCTACAGTTGGTACATTAAAAGCAAACCCAGATTTCTCAACATGAGTAAAGAAAGAAGAGCTGCACCTGTAGGGTGTGAAGATGGGTCTGAAGTTCTGAGCTCTGGTCTGCAGTCATTCACCTTCCTCCCAGGAGGATTTCATATGGGTCTTCTTTCCTTAATTCTGTCATCACAGTCCAAGCAAGACTGGAACTTTAAAACAAAGCATTCAAACAAACTCAAGAGAGACAGGAAGGAAATAAAGGACTTTGCATGGATCAGGTCAGCAGCCCACTCCAGCATGAAGGTTTGAGTTAGTAAATAAAGCTGATCTTTCAAAAACATTTATTTATTAATGATAATTATAGTCTTATATGTATAATATGTATAATACATAACTTATTATGTATAATATATATAATACATAACTCAAAATTTTTGAACACAATTCATGAATGCATGACATGAGAACTTTGATTTCAAAGTTTAGCTTGAAAAGATTGTGACAGGTAACAGAATATAAATATGCCACTATCCTGTGAGCATCCATAAGAGAACTTTTGTTCTCTCTTTTGTGACCCCATTTGACCTTAAATGAAATATAATAATTTTATTTTTACTTATTTCTATGTTTCTTCTGAAGAAAATATAGATAGAAATACACTATTCAAAATGCACAATAATCCATTAAAGGGAGATAACTCTTAGCCTTTCTTTCTCCTTCAGAAACATTAAGAGCCGTGACTTTGTTTTCCCATCCTTATTTTGCAGGCAATTGCTTCTAAAGAATCCAGCTTCAAATTGACATGAGGATTGCAGAATAAGTATTTGTCCTTTGAACTTTATTTCAAAAGATCTGAAAATTTAGATGGTATATTTTTCTTAACTGAAGAGCCTTTAAGTTCTGGGACAAAAGAGAAAGAGGAGTTGTAGCAAGGACTGTGATTAAACCTTAACCTGAAAGACAACTGGCCAGACATGGATGCATGTGCTGGTTTAGCTCGTTCAGACTTGCTACTCCTTGCGTAAACATTCTCATCAGACCCACCCATCTCTGTCTAGTAGGGATCAGTGAATCATGCTGAATCCAGATTTTTACCTTTTCAAGGTCTCTCTATTGCTTTTGCCTCCAATCACCTTTTATTTGCCTCCTGCCTTTTCGCTTTACATCACTGTTTACCAGGCATCTGGAAAAGGAAATAGATTTAGAAGGAGATTTGGAATGGAGTAATATTTGGAAATAATTAGGCAAGAATTCAGAAGACCTGGTTTAGTTCTAGTTCTAGCTGATTTTGAGTAGCTATTGACCTTGAATAAACCCCATTATATTTTTGGATAGAATTCATAAAAATTATTGAACTGGAATAAACAGTATTCATGAATTTGTATCATTATCATATGTTTAGGTGCTACGTTTGCCTTTTTAAAAAATAGACTTTTAGTGATATATACAATGCACTAAAAAAGCACAGAAGTAGATATAGTACTATAAAGAGAAATTAATGGGATCAAAATAGTTGATATGGGAAGAGAGGAAAATAGGGAAGAAAATATAGACCCAGGTACATCGATGGGTAGCCTTGACCTCCAGATTTGTTATATAAAGTTAATTTTGCACAAAGGAATTGGTTTTAAGGGGCAGAATGTACTGACAATTTATAGTTTTACTTATAGACATTGGTTGCTATTTTACCCTGATAATGTCTGCTCCTGTTTTTAACTTTTAGTCTGTATCTTTTGTTTTGCTTCTTATTTATACTTTTTCTTTACAATTAAAAAATGAAAGCATACCTTAAAGAAAATAATTAATAAAATAATAAATAAAATAATTACACTCACTACCCAGAATCATTGAGTCACAGTTTTGGAATTCTAGTGTTTGTTGTTGTTGTTGTTGTTTCGGAGAAGGCAATGGCACCCCACTCCAGTACTCTTGCCTGGAAAATCCCATGGACAGAGGAGCCTGGTAGGCTGCAATCCATAGGGTCGCTGAGACTTGGACTTTCTCAGCGACTTCACTTTCACTTTTCACTTTCATGCATTGGAGAAGGAAATGGCAACCCACTCCAATGTTCTTGCTTGGAGAATCCCAGGGATGGTGGAGCCTGGTGGGCTGCCATCTATGGGGTCACACAGAGTCGGACACGACTGAAGCAACTTAGCAGCAGTGTTTGTTTTTATTATTTGTATATAATGTCAGAAGAAAATCCTCCAACAGTTATTTGAGTGCAAACAGTTTATGTGAGCTAGCAGGGGATACTAGAAGGGCAGCTGGATAGTGAGAGAAGGGGAAGCAGCTAAGAAAGAGTACTTCTGTCAACCCACATCTATGGTGGGTAACTGGAGTTTGTCCCTTGGAAAGACTCTGGGAAATAGTATGAAAAAAAAAAAAAAGCAGGTCTTGATAATCCCATCTGAAGTTCAAGAGGGCTGGCTTCAGGGCTGCTGGTATGCATGCCAAGTTGCTTCAGCCATGTCCGACTCTTTGCAACCCCACGGACTGTAGCCTGTCAGGCTCCTCTGTCCATGGGATTCTCCAGGCAAGAATATTGGAGTGAGTCGCTATGCCTTCCTCCAGGGGATCTTCCCAGAGGTTGAACCTGCATCTCCTGCATCTCTTGAACTGCCAGAGGATTCTTTACTGCTGAGCCACCAGGGAAGCCCTCGGGCTGCTGTGGGGGGGTGTTTGTGTGTGTTAATCCCTCAGCACCTGTAGATTATTTTCCATGTATAGAGGGCACAGCAGCCTTCCATGGGCTGGCGGATGGCACTTGAGCACAGAAATGTGGATAATGGCAGCAGGGAGTCAACTGGAACACACAGAAGAGTTAGAGAAATTTGAGTGTAGCAACAACGATGTCTACTTCAATGTATCACTGAATTTTTTAGGTAAATCAATTATTTTATAAAGATGAAACATGCTTACCTTGAGCAAGTTAGAAAAGTTAAAATGATATATTTTAAAATCATTCTAAATTTGACCATCTTATAGTAGTCATCAATATGTTTAGGTGAACACCATTCCCATTAAATAAGTGTATGTGTGTGTCTGTGTGTCTGTATAGACATGTGTATGCATGTGTGTAGAGAGACAAATTTTGTGAATTCTTCATTTCAGGAATAAGTTTTTATGTCAACTGAAAGAAAAACAATAGAAAAGCTGCAAGTTAGGTTTCACTGGGACCTTATTGAAGACTATAGCCTGGGAGTCAGCCACTCAGAGAGCTCTAAATAGTGGCTCCAAAGAAGAAAGGGAGGGGCCAGGATATATATCAATTTTCTGCTGGAAAAAAAAAACAACAAAAACACAACATGTAGTCTAATCACAAAGAATAGACATCTCAAGTTAATGATTTTAGTGGTGTTCTAAGTATGGGAAGACGCTAGAATCTGAGGTCATTGAAATTTTCCTTAGATATGCATCTTAACGATCTAGGGGCCAGTATATCCAAAGCACAGAAGGCTCTCTGCTTTTCTTCATTGCAAATTCCTCTCAGGGTGCACTTGTCCCTAGGTGACTGCGGTATCTCATGGCTTTGATTCTTGTAGAACTGATATGGCAGCAACATTCTTTTCTTTACAGATACGTCTAATTTTCTTTGGTCAGATTCTTTATTAAGGAGTGTTGTATATGCTCATGATGGATTTTCCTTATCTTCAATATCTATTAGCCTTTCTGTGGTTGTTTAAAACATTATTTTTGCCTCTTTCATATGCATATATTAAAATTATCTTAAACTCTTCTTCTCCGTCAGTATTTTGATTTTTATTGGTTTACTTTTTACTCTGCTTTCTTTAATTTAGCTATTTTTGTGATCATATTTTAGCCTTCTTTTATTTTCTTAAATCTACACTTCCCTTTTTCATTTATTTTTATTGTTCTGTCATCTTATCTTTGAGTTTCTGAATTCATATTCTTACTAAGTTATTCTCTAAGTTAAGATTATTGTGATGAATTTTCTTGTGCTTTGAATTATGTTTTCTTTCACCTTTAGGATCCTTATCTTCCTTTGAAAGTCACATTTCTTTCTTGCTTGCTTTTCTTCTCTTCTCTGCATATTTTGTTTTGCTGTAGTATGTTTGCATTTTTGCCATGGCACTTTCTTTCACATTGTTCAAAATTAAGTGGTCTGTTCAGACATTTGTTGTGATATTATGTGAGTACACTCATGATTCTTCCTGGTACAATTTTTTTTGCCCTTCTAGCTACTGTTTAAGAGATATTTTGCTTTCTGTTCATTTAAGAATGCAGTTGAAGTGCTATGCAGTCTATAATACCACGGCTCTGCTCTCTTCTGAGGTGTTGTTAATTATCGTATTGTGTTCTATGTGTTATTTGTGCATGTGCTCAGTCATGTCCAACTCTTTGCGATCCCATTGACTGTAGCCTGCCAGGCTCTGTCCATGGAAATTTCCAAGCAAGAATAATTGGTGTGGGTTGCCATATTCTCCTTTAGGGTATCTTCTGGACCCAGGGATCAAATCCGCAACTCTTGCATCTCCTGCATTGGCGGGCAGATTCTTTTACCACTGTGCCACCTGGGAAATTGTATAGAAGGAATAAAACCATCTAGTTTGGTAAGTCATATACTTATGGGGGGATTATACCTGGGTTTCACACTATTTTCTCAATTCAATGTATTTGTTTCACTTTTCTAAGACAGTAATAATTCAGCTTCTTAGCTTCAGGACAAAAAGAAAAACTTAATCTATAGTTTACTCTCCCTTATATTAAAAAAAAATGCTTAGCTACTTATATTTTTCAAACTACATCTTTAGGTGGAAGAATGCCCAAGAACTGAATGGGATAATTTACTTACAATGAGATTATACATATACGGTTACATGCCAACCACGATAGTGCCTGTAATTGCATGAGCCAGTTTTTGGTTTCTTTTAACCTTCATGACAAGGGAAAAGAGTTTGCTACACTCTCGTTTTAAATAAATGCTTGTTTATATTCTGGAATTGTTTTTAATCAATCAATATTCAGGCCTGTTTTATTGCAATATAGATTATTTACAATATTAGTTTCAGGTGTACAACACAGTGATGCAATATTTTTATAGATTATACTCCATTAAAGTTATTACAAAATAATGACTATGTTTTCCTGTATTATGCCACATATCTTTGTTGCTTATTTATTGTGTAAATGGTAGTTTATATCTCCTAACCCCTTACCCCTCTTTTGTTCCTCTCCCCTTCCCTATTCCCAGTGGTAAACACTAATTTGTTCTCTATATCTATAATTCTGTCTCTATTGTTATATTCATTTGTTTGTTTTATATTTTAAATTCTATATGTAAGTAATAACATAGGGTATTTGTCTTTGTCTGACTCATTTCACTTAGTATGATACCACCTAGGTCCATTCATGTTCTAAATGACAGAAATGTTGCTTTTCTTTTATGACTGAGTAGTATTCCATTGTATGTACACACTATATCTTCTTTATCCATTTATACGTTGATGGACACTTAAGTTGTTTCCAATTCTTCATTATTGTAATTAATGCTGCTATAAATATTGGGGTGCATATATCTTTTTGAATTACTATTTTCAGATTGATATTAATACATTATATAATTACAAATTTTAAAAAAATTCTTACAATACACAGAAAGAATTCTTACATTGGAGAAGTTAAACTATCTGAGCATTATGTTAATTTCTAGTTGATTCATTTTGTAATTCTAAGTAGTATATTGTGATATGAAATATATAACTTAGAAATAGGACAATCAAAGGTGACCTCTAAGAATACTATCAAACTCAACAAGCATATAAGTAAACCAAAGGTATCTACTTTCAGTTAAAATCCATAGGAGATGGAAAAAATAACTGAATAGTATTTAATCTAACATTTAATAAAAAGACAAGGGAATTCAAGGTTATGAGCACCTTTACTCAGGGACTGGAAACAATGGGATAGTGTTACCACCCCTAAATTGGAAGGGACAGGAGAAGGAAGGCTTACAGACCAGGTGTTAGAAGTGCAAAGGGGCTGCCCCTTACCTGGAGGAAGACATTCACAACTGAAACCTTGGAAATAGTGTTGCCACAGACTCTGATCCTTTTCTCCTTCCAACCTCAACTCTCCTATCAATGCTTGTTATTGACCAAACCCACAGAATGCTGCAGGTGAAGAAGAGAGGAGAGGTTAATCTCCAAGGATTTAGTAAGTCAGGAAAGGGTAGAGGATGGATCTGGAGGGACAAATGAAGGCCAGCCAGCAGAGCATCTTACCTTAACATTGTCTTTAAACATTATTTAAATAACAGGAATGAGCTCTTTAGCTATAGAAGTAAAGAGTTGCATTTACATAAACTTACAAAGCCAATCATGTATAATTTGTAAAATGGAATTGCTTCTTGCATGTTCTATGTATGTAGGCACTCACATTCAGAGTTGTTTCTACTACTTGAATTAGCTCACACTTCTTGAGTGGTATATGAAAGGGACCTTTCAAATGGTGTTATGTGAATTTACTCATTTACTCTTCAGTAGTAGGCACTATCGTTCCCCACTTTGCAGGTGAAGAAACAGAAGATCAGCGAAGTTGCCTCAGATTAATAACAAGAAATGGGACTCTAAACTGGGATGCTAACTGGGGCATCTGGCACCAGAGCATTTCCCCCTAACTACCATCCTTAAAGGAAATCTATGCTATTAGCCCATAAGCTCATCAATTGCCTAATTTTGGAGTCTCATGAGTTTTTGTGTCATTCTTATTACACTTGAGTAATAACTACTGAATTGGCAAAGTAACTTAATCTGAAAGAAATGACCCACTTCCCAAATTTTGTACACAAAGTCTGAGAATCAGATTCCAAGATGTTCTGGGTCTGAAAGGAACTTAGCCAATCCTTCCTTTAGTTGTGACCAGACCAGTCCCCTCTCTAACCTCATTAGCATCTTGCTGATTCACTTACTGGAACAGATGTAACTCCTGTTTCGTAAGCTTAAAAACCATCCTCCTGAAATACTGCATAGCTCCTAAACAGTGGTGGTATGAAGATATTTTGCATCAGATATGATTCTAATAGAAATGTGTGGCAACTCTGTCAAAGGGAAAGAAATCTAAGTTTCTTCTTGTGAAATAGAATAAAGAAATGGAGATTTTTGTAAAAGAAGTAATGAGTTCAGTAGCTTCTGAAAGTGAAAGTAGGAATTAAATGCAATCACATAGAAATCTCTCTTTAAAATGAAGGTCAGTTTGGGAAATATCTTAGGTAACCCAACCTCCGTAACAAAATATCATAGATTGAATGGCTTAAACAACAGAAATGAGAAGCAGAAATATTCTCAGCGTTCTAGAGGCTGGAAGTTCAGATCAGAGTGCATGGTTGGGTTCTGAAGAGAGTTCTCTTCCTGGCAGATGGCCGTCTTCTCACTATGTGTTCACATGGCTCTTCCTCAATGTGCGTCTGGTTTTGAAAATAAAGACAGCTCTTCCTCTTCTCATCAGATCAACAATTCCATTCAGTTAGAACTCCTTCCTTTCACTACTTCCTAGAAGCCCTATATCCAAATACTGTCACGTGGAGTTTAGGACTTCAACACATGAATTTATGAGGACACATTCAGTCCATAGTAGGGAACTACTTTTCTCCTGACTAGATTAGTAAAATAGAACTATTCTAAACTTTATTCAAGAATAATTTTATCACAGCACATTTATATTTAAAATAGGAACAACCCATGAAAGTTTATTAAAAAATAAACCAGCAATTACTGCTTTATGAATTGCTAAATGCAGGCCATAACATGGAATTCTATTAGAATTCTTAGCTTACTTCAAATTAAACTGATACATAAAATTCTAAAATAGATTGGGCTTGAAATTGTAAAGATAATCAGAGTTTCCCTAATGTGGCCTCCTTCCACTGTCACTGTAAATGCAGATGACTATGGTAATTGGAGCGGGTGAGTGGAGGTGAAGATTATATTGGGTCCCCTCCTTTGGAGCTTCTGTTTGTTTAGGGCAGTGAATCAAGGTGGCTGTTAATTGAGAAAAAATGATACATTAGTGCATTTGTGTCAAAAAGACACAAATACAATCAACCCACAATTCCCACCAGCCCTCAAATGAGTTATATCATTTGTCCACCTATATATAAGAGGCTTGGTGGTATTCTTGTATCACCTCTTTCCACTCTGAGTTTCTTTATATATGGCACTTAACTGCATTTCTTAGGAATACTAATACCTGAGATCAGTACTCTTGCCTGGAAAATCCCATGGACAGAGGAGCCTGGTAGGCTGCAGTCCATGGGGTTGAGAAGAGTTAGACACGACTGAATGCCTTCACTTTCACTTTTCACTTTCATGCATTGGAGAAGGAAGTGGCAACGCACTCCAGTATTCTTGCCTGGAGAATCCCAGGGATGGCGGAGCCTGGTTGGTTGCCGTCTATGGGGTCGCACAGAGTCGGACACGACTGAAGTGACTTAGCAGCAGCAGCAGCAGCAGAGATTAGTTGGGTATAGTGGTTTAGGGGCATAATTGCTCTGGGTCCTATGCAATTCCAAAGACAGCCATACTATTAATACCGCAGAAGGCTGAATAGTGAAGATATGTGTGAGCATGGATAGTTGAGACACATTTTTACATGACAAACTATGCCTTTCAATTTATAGGACTTATATGACTTTATGCAACCTCCTAGACTTCAATTTACTTATTTATGATATAGGTTTAATAACAGTACATAACACATAGTGTTGTGAGATTTATATATAGTATTATAAATATTATATATGATGTATATTTGTATCCACATACATATGTATGTGTCTATCTAGAGGGAAAGATCCTTTCAGTTGGGACCACTAGACAAATGTTAGTTGCTCTTACTACTTTTGCTTTGGAGTTATAATTTCTATTTGAATATTTTTAGGTAGATACTTTTATCACTGGTCCAATTTAACTCAGTTTCTATGTATTTTTAAAGCGCAAAAGCAAGAATAATTTTGAAGTTATAAAATAAATTATAAAATTAATTTATAAAATTGGATTGGGGTGGTAAATTAGCCAAGGTTGCAATATATGTCTTATCTGATTTCTTCAATCAGTAAAAATGACCTTTTGTGAACATAAGACTGCCTCTGAAAGAAAATCACATTCTTTCAACTTCAATACTGAAAATAAACTTATAACATTAAAACAAATTATCTTATTTTCTATTTAACAGTACACTTTATCACCAAGATGTTTCTTTTTAAAAACGGAACAAGAATATGCTACATGACCATGAAAGTGAAGTCACTCAGTCGTGTCCGACTCTTAGAGACCCCATGGCAGCCTACCAGGCTCCTCTGTCTATGGGATTTTCCAGGCAATGGTACTGGAGTGGATTGCCATTTCCTTCGCCAGGAGATCTTCCTGACCCAGGGATCGAACCCGGGTCTCCCACATTGTAGACAGACGCTTTACCGTCTGAGCCAGGTGGGTCGGGAAGTTCCCTACATGACCATGAATACTAATAAAACCCCAATGACAATCTGTGCTGTCATCATCATCAAATGGTCATATAAAATGCTTTACAATGCCCCTTGGATTATCTGTTTAAACAATATGCATGATCCATTCTGAAAGATTACCATTGACCGTCAAAATAAATTCAAACTTACGATTTTAAAACAATCAGGAACTGACAGAAAAGTTGGAGGTAACTGTAAAAGAAACTTTTTATTTTCCTGAACTGTTTAGAACAAGTTGCCAACCTGATATCCCATTATTCCAGAATACTATGATGTATATTTTTTATAAACAAGAACCTTTCCTGTACAACTGTAATAAAACCATTGAAGCCGAGAAATTACCACAAAACATCACTAACATTTAATCCTCACAGTCCATTTAAATTTCGCCAATTGTCCCAATACTGGTCTTTGACTGTGAAGAAGGCTGAGCGCCGAAGAATTGATGCTTTTGAACTGTGGTGTTGGAGAAGACTCTTGAGAGTCCCTTGGACTGCAAGGAGATCCAACCAGTCCATTCTGGAGGAGATTAACCCTGGGATTTCTTTGGAAGGAATGATGCTAAAGCTGAAACTCCAGTACTTTGGCCACCTCATGCGAAGAGTTGACTCATTGGAAAAGACTCTGATGCTGGGGGGGATTAAGGGCAGGAGGAGAAGGGGACGACCGAGGATGAGATGGCTGGATGGCATCACGGACTCGATGGACGTGAGTCTGAGTGAACTCCGAGAGATGGTGATGAGCAGGGAGGCCTGGCGTGCTGCAATTCATGGGGTCGCAAAGAGTCGGACACGACTGAGCGACTGAACTGAACTGAACTGAACAGCAGTAGAATCTAGGTTTGAATCACAGGATACAGTCAGTTGTCAGGTCTTTGTAGTTTCCTTTTCCTGGAACAAACTCCTGTCTTTCTTTGACCATCATGACCTTGAAATTTAGAGGCTAGCTATTTTATAGAATGTTCTTCTGCCTTGTAGAATGTTTCCTCATGATTAAGTTCAAGTTGTATATCTTTGGGAGAAATATCACACATGAAATGCTGTGTTCTTTTTGTTGTAACCTATCAGAGAGCACACAATTTTGATCAGTTTCATGACTAAAGAAGTTCACTTTAGCCACTAAATTAAGGTGGAGTCTGCAAAACTTCTCTGCTATAGCTTTCCTTGTAGTAACCAATAAGTATTTTGTGGGCTACTATTTTGCAAATGAATTGCTATTTTATTCCTCAGTGAACCCTCAATTTATTCACTTATTTGTATCTGAATGGACTCACAGTTTTCTGTATTATTTAGTGGATTATAGTTGTCCTTTGCCATTTCTATTTCTTTTGGCATCCATACTGGCCCTCACTGGGCTATGCAGGGACAACCAGTCCTATGGACACCCTCCTCACTTTCCTTAAACCTTTACACCTCATGCCTGACTGCCTTCCTGCACAGATGCTCTCTCAGTCTACTGGGGTTCTGGCACCCCGATCTTGACCACTGCAACTCCCCCAGACTGGCACAAATGCCTACCTCACTCTGTTCCACCTAATGGCTTTAGAACTAAATTGTTCAGGAAGGAGAGATGAGGGGAGTAGAGGAAAGGAGAGGGAAAATGAGCCACAGTTACAATTTGACAATGAATTATGTAGCCTTAAAATTCTGCGACTTTGATGCTGGGAGGGATTGGGGGCAGGAGGAGAAGGGGACGACAGAGGATGAGATGGCTGGATGGCATCATCGACTCGATGGACATGAGTCTGAGTGAACTCCGGGAGTTGGTGATGGACAGGGAGGCCTAGTGTGCTGCAATTCATGGGGTTGCAAAGAGTTGGACACGACTGAGTGACTGAACTGAACTGAACTGAAAATTCTGCAACTTAAAAATTTTTTTCTCTGATATTTTCTCAATTTCATATGAGAAAACCATCAAGTCACTCTCAGGCAATTCATATCTATTTGAATGTGTGTGTGTGCGTGTGTGTGTGTGAGTGCGCGCACGCACATGCTTGCAGTTGCTCAGTTAATCTGACCCTGTGACCCCATGGACTGTAGTCCTCCAGTTCCTCTGTCCACGGAGTTCTCTGGCAAGAATACTGGAGTGGGTTACCATTTCCTACTCCAGGGGATCTTCCCAACCCAGGGATTGAACCCACGTCTCTTGCATTTCCTGCATTGGCAGGCAGATTCTTTACCACTGCGCCACCTGGGAAGTCCCTGTTTGAGCTTACTGGTCAGAAATTTATTTAAATTTTCTTTTAAATAAATCTTAATGATTGTCTATGTCTGCCTCCTGAGTCTGCATTAAAGAACACTGAGGGAGGATCTGGTCCTTTGAAGGAGAGAAGACTAATGATGGATTTCTGAAAGGCTTCTTTCAGCAGCTTTATAAGTATGCAATTTAAAGTGTCTGTTCACTAAAGAAAATAATAGAGTATGGAATATATGAAAGATCTTTTTGATTATGGGTGAAAAAGCATTCCCTTTTAAGGATATAGAACTGTTTGGTGAAACTGACTTGAGACCTGTACCTTTTCTGCCATTCAAATGTAAACTGTAACCCCAATCTGACCTCAGTCATGTGTATACTGTTGAAGAAATCTGTCTGCATGCTTTGAGAAAATGTCCAGACAGGAAAAAAGCCCAGTAGAGTGAACTCAGCTTTCTAAAGGCTCCAACTGCCCAATGATCTATGGGGCTATCTGGTACGCAAAACCTGCACTGCCTAGCGATATCTCTTCTTCTGTTGTTTCATATTAATTTTCCTGCACGTACACATTTTTTATGTTTCTGTTTTCTTCATCAGGTTGGCTGTAAACAATTTGATTATACAAATGATACATTTAATGATTTTTTTCCTGGATATTATCCAAAATAGCAGTAGATATATAACTGGTTGTAGAATGAATCAATGCGCGGGCTTGCAGAGCTTACTAACTCAGTCATATCTAACTCCTTGTGACCCTACGGACTGTAGCCCACCAGGCTCCTCTGTCCATGGCATTCTCCAGGCAAGAATACTAGAGTAGGTAGCCATTCCCTTCTCCAGGAGATCTTCCCGACCCAGGGATCAAACTCAGGTCTCCCTCATTGTAGGCAGATTCTTTACTATCTGAGCCACCACGGAAGCCTGAATCAATGGTCCAATTAATCAGTTAATTGACTCAAGTACATGGCATTAACCATAGTTTAAAAACATTTTTTCCACCCTAAAAGTCCTTAGGCTTGGGTTTTCAAGAGAGAAAAATTTTTTGCCATTAATGATCCCATTTTTATTGTTATAGATTCTGCAACTAAAAAAAAAAAAAACAAAAAACTTTTTTTCTCCAATATATTGGAAAATGACATTTGAGAAGTGACAATATATGTCAGTTCTGTGCAAATGTCACTTCTATATATTTTCCCAATATTGTTTAAGAAAAGCATCATGTTCTTAAGCCATTCATCTCTCTAGTTTTACATATAATCAGAAACTGCTAGAGCAGATGAGAGATTTCCCCGTATTTGTAAAACAGTCAAGGAATAATTTTAAAATGGTGTCTTCCTATGCTGCCCCAAAGAAAATGCTTCAACATCATCAGACATTTGGTATCACTAGTCAATTAAGGCAAATACATGGTTTCACCAGTCATAGGTTTTGTCTGTTTTTTTCTTTTTTTCTTAGATCTATACCAGTTACCTTTAACAAGGAGTTCCACAAATCTTAAGTGTATTGTTATCACTAAGGCAACAAACAACATCTCTCCAGAACGTAAGTACACTTTTCAGTGTCAGTAAATACCATTTTGACACAATGCTATACTTCTCCTCTTGAACACTAGCACTTTATGCAAATTTGGAAGGTGTTGTGAAGTGAAGTCGCTCAGTCGTGTCCGACTCTGCGACCCCATGGGCTGTAGCCTACCAGGCTCCTCTGTCCATGGGATTTTCCAGGCAGTCGTCCTGGAGTGGATTGCCATTTCCTTCTCCAGGGGATCTTCCCAACCCAGGGATCGAACCCGGGTCTCCCGCATTGTAGACGGATGCTTTACCATCTGAGCCACCAGGGAATGATAAGCAGTAATATGGCTTATCTCTTAGATGATATTCGCCTGAAGAAGGCAAGAATTTTACATAAAAACATAGAAAATAAAATGACAAGTATTTTGCCCTTTTCCCTTCTAAATGTACTGTTTTTCTCTCAGTGTATTCTAAAAACAGTAACTGTACCAGATGATGACTTGAGGATTTAATATATAAAACAGAATATACACCCCCATCAATCACTTCCCTGCTCAGACCCTCTAATCCTCTTACTAGTGTCTGCTGGGCCAGGCGCAATGTGGCCCTCCCCACTCACGGCTTTCTGACCTCATCTCTTGCTACTCATGCCTCTGTTTCTTTACCTGTTCCAGCTCCTGGGAGAGCCAGACTAGTTTCGCTTTTGTGCCTTTTTCTTGTGCTCTTTGCTCTGCTTGGAACTGCTGGTAACCCAAAGTACCACAACACTGTAGGTGTGAAGAGAGGTTTGTTTGTTTTTGTATTAGCTTCCTCAGTCTCAAATAAATATGTAAGTAAACAGAGTATGTTTTCTATGCGAATGTCACTTCCCAAAAAGGTCCTCTCAAACTTCTTCCAAACAGATCGCTGCTTCAGTATAGGAACCCTGGATCCATGTCTAAAAGTTCTTGCCCTGTTTCTCTCTTCACAGCTGACTCCGCATCATTCAAGGCTCAGGTCAAATGCCAGCCCTTCAGAAAGACATAACATCATGTTCTTCTTCCTCGCTCCAGTCATTCTTTTCTTACTGTGCTCTCTACTAGTTTTATATTCTTCACAGCACGTGTAACTTTCGGAGACCAATTTATCTTAGTGTCTACTCATCATTTCTATTTTTGGGGTGGATTGTAATCACAATGAGACCAGGAGTTGTGACTTTTTCCCCCATACTATATCTCCAGTTCTCAGTGGTGCTTGATACACAGTGCACTCAAAATCTATCTGTTGAGTGTAAACAGACATAGAGAACAGACTTATGGACACGGGGAGAGGGGAGGAGAGGGTGAGACATGTGGAAAGAGTAACATGGAAACTTACATTCCCATATGTAAAATAGATAGCTAAAGGGAATTTGCTGTATGGCTCAGGAAACTCAAACAGGAGCACTGTATCAACCTAGAGGGGTGGGATGGAGAGGGAGATAGGAGGGAGGTTCAAAAGGGAGGGGATATATGTATACCTATGGCTGATTCATATTGAAGTTTAACAGAAAACAAAAATCAGTAAAGCAATTGTCCTTCAATAAAAAAATAAATTTAAAAAAGTCTTATATGTTGAATGTAGAAAAAATGATTTCTTTCCTGGACAAAGTTGGATACGTGACCCAATTCTAAACCAGATGACTCTACAGTCATATTTAGCAATCCTATAACAATTTCAACTGCCCTCTCACCAGTATTTCTTCAGAATATTTAAATATTCTGAATTTGAAAGAGAATTTGATAGATTTTTTTTCTCAGTGGTATCAAATATATTTCAAAAAAGTTTAAATTTATTCTTTTATTTGTTATAGATTTAGAAACTCTGAAGTTGCTTCAGTTTATAATTTGTACTGAGAACATACTCTTCTATTAGATGACAATATAATATTTTAAAACTCATTGTTTAATATTTGTAAACAGTTGAAAGAGAAAATTACTTGAGGGTACTTTTATTTACGAAGGCAGACTTAATTTTAGGTAATATTGGAAGAAATAATAGTAGCAATATGGAGCTAAATGCATTCTGGGAAATTAACATTGTTCAAGTGGTCTAATTAGGAATATCACTTGCATACAATTAGGACTAACTCTAGTTTCACTCCATTTTTTTTCTTTCAAAAAAAGCAATTTTTAAATTTCTAGATATTTGTGATATTAAATATTATCATTATTTTTATTGACTTGCTCTTTTTGCAGACCAAAAGTGATACTTGAACACTTCTGATGTGAAATATATAGAAGACAATGAACTAGTTGAAATGTTTTACAAATGTATAGGAAATGAGTTTTAAAAATCCACTATTGTCATTTCAATTTTATTTTAGTTTACAAGGACAGTTTACTTTTTAAATTGCTAAGTAACTGATAAAGTGAAAATTTTCCTATTATGGAGAAAAACTTCAATATAAGAACACAAAATGATTAATACTACTTTTAGCGGTTGATTTTAAAACTGAGGGGATGTGAAAAGAAACACTACAATCTACAAGTTAAGATTTGCTGTGCCATATAATGGAATTTGACAAGGCTGAAAAGATTTCAAGTCTTAATGAGTACTGTATGAATGCTAACAGGAATACCATGGGGAGGGCTGCGCTTGCCAGAATTGGATTTGGAGGCAGTCGGAATAATATATCCTGGCAACCAGGGTCTGCTTGTTCTTCTAGAGTTTGAGATTTGAACAACAGCAGATATAAACAAAGACTCACATCACACTTAAGAATCAATACATTTTGCTACTTGACCTTTCAGAGTTCTCTTGATCCATCCCTGAGAACACAATGTTTCTTAGTATTTACTTCTTGACCCTCTGCCCTCTGGCTTAAATACCTCACCTCCCCTCTAACCATCTCTTTATTGCTAAGCCCATTTCTCTGGTCTCCCTCCACACTCATTCTCTTTTCTCATTTACCCCTGCTTATCACTACCTCCTTCTGGGTTTCTTCAATGTTGTATTTCCTCCTTTCCCTCTTTGCTTCCCTGGATATTCTGTCCTGGTCTCTTGAACTGAGTCTTTTTAGATCGATACCAAGTCTCTCAAATTTCCCTCTCCCTGCAGCTAATTCCATTGACCATCTCAGGTATCCTGTGCCCAACTCCACTTCCTAGGTTCCCAGCCTCAGACCACGCTTCATTGAGCACTTACTAAGTGCCAGGCAGTTATATAGAATTTCAAATAAATAATATCATTCATACCTCAACAACCCAATGAGTTAGGCACCACTCACCCTATTTTGGAGAAGGCAATGGCACCCCACTCCAGTACTCTTGCCTGGAAAATCCCATGGACAGAGGTGCCTGGTAGGCTGCAGTCCATGGGGTCACTAAGAGTCGGGCACAACTGAGCAACTTCACTTTCGCTTTTCACTTTCATGCATTGGAGAAGGAAATGGCAACCCATTCCAGTGTTCTTGCCTGGAGAATCGCAGAGACAGTGGGCTCCTGTCTGTGGGGTTGCACAGAGTTGGACACAACTGAAGCGACTTAGCAGCAGCAGCAGCACCCTATTTTTGGATGAAAAAACTGAGGCTCAGAACCATTAAGTAACTTAAGTAACTTGCCCAGTTTCTCATGCTTAATAATTTTCTGTGCCAGGATTTGAACCCAATTGAGTCTCACTCTTTTTTTTTTTTTGGCTGATCTGGATCTTAGTTGAGGCACTCAGGATCTTTTTTTTTTTTCTTAGTTGCAGCATGTGGGATCTAGTTCCCTGAGAGGGATTGAATCCTGGCCCCTGCCTTGGAAGTGTGGAGTCTTAACCACTGGACCACCAGGGAAGTCCCAAGTCTAACAGCTAAACACCATAGAATATTAGCTTCCAATTTTGTTAAGCATTCATACTATAAGACTTGCCCTGACCTTATGCTGTGATTTCCTTCATTCTCACTTCACTCAATACTCACAATTTACATCTTGTACTGGTGTCTGGTACAACTCTACATCTGACTTTCTGCATTGTAACTCCTCTTCCTCTTAGTCTGGCCGAGGGAGGCCAGGGAAACCTGGGAAAGAGAAATCCATGTAAAGTCTAGTCTTTCTTTGCTCATCAGACACTTGGAAGGTGCAGAGTCCTGTCTTGTAATAACATTTCAAAGGTCTGCAGACCCAGGTATGAAGTGAAAGGTATTGCCTCACAAATCAACCTAGTAAAGTGGACAGACTATCTGCCTGATGCGAAACTGACTGGGAAATTGGGGAGAGGTCAGTGTTAGACCCTCAATTTCCTTCATTCTCACTTCACTCAATACTCACAATTTACATCTTGTACTGGTGTCTGGTACGACTCTACATCTGACTTTCTGCATTGTAACTCCTCTTCCTCTTAGTCTGGCCAAGGGAGGCCAGGGAAACCTGGGAAAGAGAAATCCATGTAAAGTCTAGTCTTTCTTTGCTCATCAGACACTTGGAAGGTGCAGAGTCATGTCTTATAATGACATTTCAAAGGTCTGCAGACCCAGATATGAAGTGAAAGGTATTGCCTCACAAATCAACCTAGTAAAGTGGACAGACTATCTGCCTGATGCAAAACTGACTGGGAAATTGGGGAGAGGTCAGTGTTAGACCCTCATAAGGGACAGCTTCAGTCTCCACACAGATGTCCCCACAGAGCTTGTGACAGAATATGGCAGCATGGATTCTGTTATAACCTGCTCTTCTTCCTGACCTTCTCTAACTCTCTCCTAATCTAGTCTGTTGGTATCTCATGAGTCAGACATCTCCTCTAGTGTCACTTCTTAGTTCAGCCCTTACTCACACTCCTGGCTAGCTCCCTCGCTCTGGTTACCCCTTCATCTATCACTCCTGGCACTGGCTTGACCTCACCATTCCAGTCCACCCCTGGCTGGCTGTCCTCACAGGCTGTTATTGTTGTTTAGTTGCCAAGTCATGTCTGACTCTTTGTGACCCCACCCCACCCCCCCCTGGACTGTAGCCCGCCAGACTCCTCTGTCCATGGAATTCTCCAGGCAAAAATAATGGAGTGGGTTGCCATTTCCTTCTTCAGGGGATCTTCCCAACCTAGGGATTAAACCTGTGTGTCCTGCATTAGCAGGCGGATTCTTTACCACCGAACCACCAGGGAAACTCCATCCTCACAGGCACCATGAGTTAAAATCCAGCCATCCCACAGATAATGTGCTTATGGTTGTGACCATCAGCCTTGCTAGGCCTTGCTCTGGAGCTGCATGCCCTGCTCTCCGCACATCTTCCTCAACCATGGGCAACTATTTTAGCCCTCAGCCTCCCAGTCCACCCTAAGATTAACAGGCCAAGCTGTTAGAAGAGAGGTCTCTCTTCACTAGCTCTTGAAATGTGTATATTTGCTTAGATCTTACCTTTCAACTCCTCATTTGCACAGAACTCCCTAGCAATGCATTCTTTCTCACGCTTTTCTCATGATGTTCTTGTCACTTCCAAATCTATCTAGCTTTGAGTATCTGTTTTAAAGGCCTTTTCCTATTCTGAGCCTTACCCCTCTGAAAAAACATTTCTGGATATGTTCCTCTCTTGCTATAGCTTCTGATAATAATAATTAAAAAATCTCACAGTATCAGCTCTAATTTCTCAATTGCACTATTTCTCTTTCTTAACATGAACTTTGTATTGACAAAGGTGGATACCTGTAACAATTACCTCAATCATGATATACAATACCACATTCTTCAGTCCTAAAATTCCTGTATGGAGGTTTGCCATCATTCCCCTATGCCCCACAGTTCTGGCCCCCTAGGCAATTCATTTTGCCTGTTCCAGAACCTCATGTAGATAATCTAGAATGATCTATTGTGCCTGGCTTTTTTCTTAGCAGAGCATTTTTGAGATTCATCCATATTGTATGCATCACTAGATTGCTCCATTTTGTTTCTAAATAGCATTCCGTTGTAGGGCTCTATCACAATTTATTTTGTTGTTCATCTGTTGAAGGATGTTTGAGCTATTTCTGGATTTGACTATTTTCATTCTCTTTTTAACTTTTTATTTGATAATTAAAGATTCACAGTTGTTAAGAAATAATACAGAGATCCCATGTACCTTTTACCCATTTTCCCCTAATGGTAACATTTCTATCACTGCAAGAATCCCTCTTGTTACCATTCTATACTTACATCCACTTCCCAACCTATCCCACTCTGTCTTTAACCCCTGGCAACTACTCATCTATTCCCCAATTCTATGATTTTCTCATCTCAAGAATTATATAAATGGATGAGCATCTGACCTTTTGGGGGTTTTTTTTTTTTTTTCACTCAGTCTATTTTTTGGAGATTCACCCAGGTCATTGGCTATATGGTCTTTTTCCCCTCTTCTTGCTGAGTAGTATTCCATGAGATAGTTTATACCACAATTTATTTTACTAATAATCACCCACTGACAGATACTTGGGTTGTTTTCAATTTTTATCTCTTATGAATAAAATCTGTATAACATTTTTGTGCAGCTTTCATTGTGAATACAGATTTTCATTTTTCTGGAGAAAATGTCCAGTGGACAATTTCTGGGTCATATGGTAGTTGCATGTATAGTTTTTTAAAGAAATTGCCAAAATATTTCTCAGAGTGGTTGTATCATTTTACATTTCCACCATCAATGTATGAGTGATCCAGTTTCACCATATCCCCTACTAGTATTTGGTTTTGTCCCAATTTTTTATTTCACCCATTTTGATAGGTATGTACTGACATCTCACTGTAGTTTTAATCTGCTGATGATGTTCAACATACATTTTGTGTTTGTGCTGATGATGTTCAACATACATTTCTATATCCTTATATTTTTGCCCACTTTCTGCTTGGGTTATTTTTGTTTTTACTATTGAATTTTCAGAGTTCTTTATATATTCCATTCCCTGTTCTTTGTCAGATGTGAGGTTTGCAAACATTTTCCAAGAATGTCTTTTATCTTCTTAACAGGATCTTTTACAGAGCAAACATTTTAAGATTGGTAAAAATCCAATTTATCAATTTTTCTTTCATGGATTATGCTTTTGATGTCATCTAGAACTCTTTTTCTAGACCTTTAAGATTTTCTCCTGTGACTTTTCTAAGTTTCATAGTTATATGTTTTGCATTTTTGTTTATGCTCCATTTTGAGTTAATTTTTCTATCAGGAATGAGTTTTACAGGGATGGCTTCTTCTTTCCTTCATTCATTTGTTCCTTCTTTTATCTCTCCCTCTTTTTTTCTCTCTTCTTCTTTCATCTTGGTCATGGATGTCCAACTGTTTTGGCACTATTTATTGAAAATACTATTTTTCTTCTGTTTAATTGTTTTTGTATCTTAGCTAAAAAGCAACTGGATATTTTCCTCTGGATCTATGTCAAGTTTCTCTGTTTTGGTCCATTAATCTGTTTACTCCTCTGCCAATACCAAACAGATTACTTTAACTATGTAAGTTTTGAAATCAGGAAGTTTTTATTTCTCCTGCTTTATTCTTCTTTCTCATAATTGTCTTAGCTACTCTAGATCCTTTGCTTTGCTATATAAATTTTAAGATAATCTTGTCTATAACTACAAAATGTCTCACTGAGTTTCAATAAAATTGTGTTGAATCCATATATCAGTTTGAGGAGTACTGAAGAGGAGTATGTATTTTCATTTATTTAGCTTTTTGTATTTTTCATCAACATTGTATAGTTTTAGCATACAAGTCCTGTATATGTTTTCTTAGATTTCATTTCATTT